>VWZS01004848.1:688498-707757 GCA_013397075.1 Rhabdornis inornatus
AAAAAAAAGACCTTTTAGTTTTTTAGTTGAGGTGGGAGGGAGGAAAAAGCAGGGCATTCACTGGGGGCTTTGCGTGTGTATGTGTGAGGGAGCGGGACAACTGCCTTTGCTCCCAGGAATGAGGTTTGCCAGGCATTTGCACGTGATGAGGAGGAATGGGGCAGAGAGAGCCCCCGGCCCCGGTATCCGTGCAGGGGAGCGTCGCTCTCCCGTGCCAGCCCTGATCCTCCCGAGGAGGTGCAGGAAAGGCGGGTTACCTCGCTGCTCCCCGGGCAGGGGCCGAGGGCCGAGTGTTAGGGCTCGGGACGCTCGGCGGGAGGCAAGGCACAGCGCGGGGCTGGGGCTGCGGGGCGCTCCCCGCCGCTCCCCAGCGGGGGCCTGCAGCGCTCCGGCCCGGCGGGGCCGGGCACAGACCGCGGGAAGGAGCATCGGGGTGCAGTTTTGCGCGTCCCAGCCGTGCAAGCTGGCCGGGTATTTAGGGGGCACATACAGCCTGGCGTCGTGTGCCTGCAACGCGTGTGCTCTCCCCCGGCATCGCTGGAGAGAGGGTTAGGATTTTTACACCATCTGCGTATCGCAACGCAGCCTCCTCGGTCTCATCAGTCCAATACTGGTGTCCGTGTAAGGCGCACCCAGCACATTTGTTTCCCCCGCGCACGGAGACAAACCAGGCAGTTTTGTATCAGAGACTGATATAGGTGTTTAAAATCAATTTACAAAGCCCATCTGGGAATCTTTTTTCACGCTGAGAAAATCCGAAATGATTTAAAGGGGCGCCCTGCTCACGCTTGACAGCCGAAGGCGAAGGTCCGTCTCCATCTTCGGGGGGGGGAAGACGACACACACGACATGACAGGGAAGGGGGACTCAGGGCATTTTCGGTGCCTCGCATATGTATGCGTTTGGGGGCTTCCCCCCAGCCTCAGTTGGATGCATCAGTATTTTTCATCAAACCTCTGGCATGCAATAAAATATCATTTGGAGCTTTAAAAAATGCCTCAATTAAAATGTACTCTGCCCTTAAAAGACGAAGTCGATGGCGAGATTAGAGAGGGAAAGAAGGAGCCTTTCTGCAGCAGCATTTCGAAAGTTTATTTGGAGGGGCTGTAAAGCACAGAAGCCCTCACGCGAGGAGCACTAACGCGTAGCCGTGGGTGGGGAGAGGAGAAGGGCCGGGCAGGCGGGGAGGGTGCGGACTGCCTGCCCCGCTCTGCCCTACGGGCTGCTCCGTGATCGGAGCTACGCCGGTGCTTCCCAGCGGTAGCCTATCCCGCTTTTTGCTGTGTTATACGTGTGTGGGTGGTTATATATGCGTCTATACCTATGAGTGTGCGTGTATAATGTCTGTATATTCGGGGAAAATCACCTAGTCAAAGGAGGGTCAGGAGGGGGCGAGCGGCAGACAGGGATTGATAGCGGCTACCTGCTGCAAGCGCAGAAAACTCGCGGAAGAAAGAGCGAGTTAAAACAAAACAAACAAAGAAGTAACTTTGCAGCTTCACCGCCGGCCCCACCGAAGGGTCGGTGGCGGCAGCAGCCCCGCGTGGTTTCCTACCCCTCTCACCTGGGTACGGAAGAGAGATGGGAGGGGTAAAAGGCTGAAAAGTTTTCCGAGTTTCCTTTCTGTAGCTCAATACAAGCCGCTGTGAGATGCTGGAGAGGAACGGGGCAGAGTCCGCCTGTCTCTCTAAACGAGGAAGTGATCGCGTTACCTGCGGAGCCCTCTGCCAGCGGCCAGGACCCTGGGGTCCAACGCAGACACGGGGAGCGGGCTTTCCCTTCGCTGCGGGAGCTCGGGGCTCTGCTCTGGGGCCGCCGTCCCGGGCGCTTCCTCCCAAACCCGCGGCTGTCGGGGGTGTGGCGGGGGCGGCCGCGGGACCGGCGCGCCGCTGCGGCTCGGCCGCCAAGCTCCGCTCTTCGGCGCGGGGGCGCGGCCGCCTGCGCGCAGCTCCGCGCAGCGCCCGGAGCGCGACTGCGGCTCCCCGCGGAGGCGAGAGGCCGCTGCTCCCCGCCTGCGGGAAGCCCCGCAGAGCCCATTTCCCGCAGCCACACTCCCGCGCTTCGCCCGCCGCCTCTCCGCCTCCTTTCGCTCTCGGTCGCGCTGCGCCGCGGAGAGCGGTACGCAGCTCCCCCGCGGAGGAGCCGCGCTGGAGCCCCGCTGCGCTCCGGGAGCGGGAGGCTGCGGAGCCCCTGCGGCTGCCGGCGGGGCACGGCGCCATCCCCCCGTCCCCCCGCATCACTTCCCCGCGCTGCTGAACGAGCCGTGACGGCCACGGGTCTCCCCGCGCTGGGAGCAGGGCACCAGCCGCTGGCTTGCAGAGCTCTTCCCCGGTAACTCTGGATGCCAGAAGGAACGCCAAGATTTCTTTGCAAGGGGTGTTTGCAGAGCAGGGGTTTCTGTGTTGGGTTTTCTTTTTGTTTGTTTCTTTGTGGGTTTTCTTTCTGTTTGTTTTGTTTGCTTGATATCTTTTCTTTCTCTGATGTGCTCACCCGTTGCTACGTGATGGAGAATTACTGCCAAATAAAAAGTATAATGAATTGCAGCCGTAATGTGCTGGTGCTGAAACGGTTAAATTTTTGGTGGTACCTTTTTTTCCAGGACCATTATAAATGTTCTTGTTTAACAAGCCGCCTCATACACCACCTGCTTTTCTATAGAAAGTGTTACAAAGTAAAGCCCCTTGAATCCAACCTTAATGACATAAGCAGGTAATCTTTCTAGAGGGAGACTATCAAACTTCCTTAATGAGTAGTTCCACTTCATTACTGAAATACAGGCCTGGAAGCTACCGTTTTGTGTTCAGCTAACATTCCATGTATTACTGTATGAATTAACTTTTTAGGCATTGTTTTAGTAATTCACTGAAATTTTGTGTTAAATTCTCCTTGGAGAAAGGGCCAAAGCTAGAATTAAAACTGTTCTGATAGACCTGACAGAAGTTGCTTCAAGTTACAGCCTTAAGTCACATATCTAAGTATCTGAGACAGTACAGAAATGCTGTGTATAAAGTCATAAATAGCTTTACAGCTAAAGGTATATGAAATGGGTTCAACTTAGGAATGCTACTAAAGAGTTGGTTTATTAGGCTGTGATTAACCACTCTTGGAGGCAGGGTTACATTTAGCTTAAAAAAATTGTGGTACTGCTAGAAATGATGTCTTTCTGTATATAAATGTCACCATGATGTAGAGATTTTAGAGAGCTATTACCATAAAGTGAATTAGTCTGATTTTGTGTATGCAAGGTGTGAAGTAATTGCAGAGTCTTTTCTGTATTCCTGGTTGTCATTTATTTGCAGAATTGTTGCTTTATCACCAAAGGGAAGTATTTTTCACTTTGACACTCAAGAAAGATAATTGATTTTTCAAAGCGACTCTCGGCAAGGTATAGACCAGTCCTGTATAAATCAGTTTGGAAATGTGTTGAAATGTTTGTGTGTCTGTGTGCTTTAAGCTGATTGTAATAACCAGCATATGGAAAATGTCCTTATGAAAAAGGAGAGGGAGGGAGCATGCATCTTAATGACTGATTAATAGCACTTCAGAACACAAAAAAACCCCCTCACTTTGTTTTAAGCAATGAAATTGTAAAGATTTATGTATGTCTGCTTATATGTGAATGGTACATAATAATTTTTCTATTTACAAATAAATACCTAGTCGTCGTTGCAGATAATTTGTTAATAATATGAAAAAGAAATATTAATCTCTACAAAAATTATATTAATTCTATCACTTTTTAAAATTCATATTTTGTTCCTTAGTTTTGAACCCCCCTCTTATTATGTTTAATAAGCTGTGGAATTTATTTCTTTTTTTTCCTTGTTTTTAGTAATATTGCTGGACTCTAAAGCACAACAGACAGAGTTGGAATGGATTTCCTCTCCTCCCAATGGGGTAAGTACTGCAGGCAAAACTTAAGTTCCTAAAGATGAGTAGTTATTTTATTGAAGCAATTGAAAGACCTGCTTTAAACTAGTTCCCCCTCATATTTCTCTCAGTAATCATACCAAGTGTTTATGACTTCTTCATTTTTAGAATGATACCTCAGGTAACAGTGTACAAATGTACAAGCTAATTAAAAGCAAGTGGCTCTTTGGAAACTTTTGGTACCTTTATGTTTTGTAGTGCTGTATTTTTTTTGTGCTGTACAAAGGATTACACTGTATATTTATAACACAGTATTTTAAATCACTTTTTTTCTTCCTTTAGAAACAACAAACTGCTTCTGTGTGGAAGCTTTCTAAAAATATGTTTTTCATTTTCTGTAGAATGGGTGATCATAAATTTGTTTACAATGTTTTCTTTGTAATTCAATAGAACAGATTGAAGTGCTCTAAAATAAAAACATTTATATTGCAGATGTGTTTGAAATGACATTGCAAACTTGAAACATCCCCAAGCCTTGAGGAGCTTGATATCTGGAACTAGGCATGAATTATGTGGTTAAGGCGACCTCCAGCTTGCGTACAAATTTGTCTCGTGGCATTCTATGAAATGTACCATTGTAAAATGCATCATTATAAAAAATGAGATGTTTAGAAACATCAGTGTCATTGTTTTATTTATGATATATGTAAAGTTGAGAAATGCTGCTTTCAGTCTGAATTAAAAGTGGTATAAAACCTCTTTTTCCTCAAACCTTGAGGAAGAACATTTTCAGAAAGATATAAAGGATATATTGTCCTATCTTAACTCAGTCCTACGGGAGCTTAGTCTGACAAATCATGAATTATATGGACAGTTCTTGCTCATGGAAACACTTTTGCTGAATCTATTGTGACGCCTTGCATGAACAAGAACTTGGGGGATCAGTCTCTTAATCTTCAGTTCATTTAGAAATCTGGAGCCAGAAGAGCGTGAAGTGTGAGTAGGGATATAAAGTGTAACAAATCCTTTAAATAAGAAGAATGAAAATGTGTAAGTGTCTTTCTTTAAAAGCAAGACTGTAGTATCAATACAAGCATAAACTGGAAACTAATCTAAGGACTTCAGAAGGAATGTAGTGCGGGCTCAATGGGTGTGATGGCCAAAAACCTCAGCATTAGCGTTTTGCACTGATGGAAGCCTTTACTAGAGGTGTATGAAAGAATAGCTTGGTGGCACTTATATTAAATTAACCTGTAGATAATGAAAAACATGTCAACACGTGTTGCACATCAGCATGCTGAAAGACGAAAGTAGAGTCAAATTCAACAAATGGTGAAAGGCGAGTTTCAGAGGTAGAAGCGAATTTAAATCACAAATTAAAAGTTAATCAAAACTAATAGCTAGATTTGTATGTGTGAAAGTGTTCAGAAGTTGTCTGTAAATTAACATAAAGGTACCGTTTTAATAATGTAATTTTGAAAATAGATGTTTTTCTAATTTTAATTACTGAATTATTTGCAATAAAGACTTCGTGGGAATGAACACAGAAAATTTTGAAAGAAACTACTGCATCATCACAGTACAGAATATATCAGACACTCGTTAAATGCCTCATTCAACTGCTAATGCTACATTTAATGCTGTTAAGATAACTAAGAAGTTAAAATACCCTAAATTGAAACCAATAGAACAGGGCATATTGAAACAGATTTGCTTGTATAGCACCATATATTGCAGTAAGACAAAGAAAAATAGAGTTTTCTTTCTGTGAAGTTGGTCAATATAAGAAGTCTTCAATGAATGGTGACCTCAGCTGCCATAGGTGAAAACATCTTGAGGCACTGATATATTTTTTTTTTCCTTGCAGGCACTCTTATTATATAATTGCATCATAAATAATATTTCCTTAATTTTTTTGGCTTTGGCAAAATACGGAAAAATAGCTCCAGTGCTTAATGCCAGGGATAATGAAAAGTAGTGTTCCTTGTGTGAATTTAGTTTTTTGTATTATTTTCCTTGACTGTAGCATAAGAATCTCTTTGATGCTAGCTAATCTCATGTAGTGGGATTTTGACTCTGAGAAAACTCATTTGTGTTGTATTATGAAGTGTAGGTTGAGTTTGTAAAATGTTTTTTGTTGATTTTTTTTGTTGTTTGTTTGTTTCAGTTTGTTTTTTTTGAGGAGGAATGGTTATTCGTTTTGGTGGAGCAATCCACGTCAAAACTTAAGGAGACAGATTCTGTTGTGTGGTGCTTGAGAGTTACTTTCATGTCAAAGATGCAATGCATTGTCTTGCTCAATATCTTCTTGCAGAATCTGGCTTGGTGTCTTAAGGGAAGTATGCTTACACAAGATAAAACATAAAACAAAAAACCTCTACAAACCATCTCAAAGAAACCCCGAAGGACATAGCATTACCTGGCAAAATTTTAGGCTTTATGCCTTTTTTTGTCATCTTGATGGGATTTTTTTTAATGAAGAAATGTTTTTTTAATTATTGTAGTATAACCAAAACCCTCTCAGCCCAGGGCCCCCTTTTTTTTCCTTGTTTTTTTCTAACTCTTATAGAGGTTAAAAAAAATTACTCATTCAGCTCCAATAAATCTGTTATGAAGATAGACTTTCTTTTGTTCAGAGGTTGATACAGTTCCATATGCAATCACTTCAATTAACTCCATGAGCATTTAATAATGCTAATTTAATACCATATGCATATAATATATAATACTGTATATATCTCATCTATATTAACTGTAGGTCCTTGAAATGCGCTTTGATATTTACAACTTCTGTGCATTTCAGCATCTGCAGCTGTGATGTATTTTGTGGTGATAACTTCCAGCATCAATTCAGCCACATCTGTTTTTTCCTGAAACAGACAACAACATTAAAATGCTCTCATTTGCTGTCGGAGAGGCTTGCAGAATAATGTGCACTGTGTGGCTCCTGATCTGGGGAACCAATGCCTTCCATGCTTGGTTGCGGTGTGAGGAATATCAGTGGATGCTCTATCCTGCAGAGGTGCCGACTATACGAGTCCCACAAAGCACTTAAGCATGTGCTTACCATTAAGCTCATAAGTACAGTCACTGATCTTAAGCATGAGCTTAAGTGCATTATTGACACAGGGCCAGAGGGCTAAGTGCCATCCAGAGAAGTCATGGTTGCCTGTATCCTGGGGTGACGATAGCTCACCCCCCTCCTCTAATTTATTACAGCTGCAGTTTCTGCAGGCACTGAAATGTTACAAGAAACGTGAGAAAAGGTGAGAGACAAGAATTGTTTTGGTTACACCTGGGCAGATCTGCCTGGTTGATTCCAGTGGAAGGTTTGCCATTGCTGGAGGTGCAAATTCCCACGCTACCAAAGGCTGTTAAAGACTCTGGGATTGTTAAAGGCTTACCAGCTCATTACACAGTTGGTAAGCTAAAGAGAGAGCATCAACAGAACTCAGGCTTTGAACTAGCAAGCTTTCAGTCATATGAGTTGTTTTTAATTCTATATGTAGTCTCATGGTTCATTTGCACTGCCAGCTAAATGAAGTTTGCCCCTTCTAATGGGTGCAGCCACTGGACAAAAGGTGAGGTGAGGAGGAACTGCTACTTAACCTTTCAGTTTGTAAATAAAACGGAAGGCAGACTAAAGAAAGGGAGACAACTAAAGTGTCTTGCTTTCAGATTTTTAATTCTGTCCATTTTCTCTTGCCCTCTCTCTATGCCACTTCAATCACGTAGGGGTGAGAATCATCTGACTCAGGAGTTGCAGGACCCTATCCTATGCTTTCTATACAACTGCAAGTTTCATTGGAAGCTTTACATGCACAAATTTTATGCACTCTAATGCTAAGCAATTTCAGTTTCCAAGACTTCACTGATGTTAGGTTTCTTTGGAAGACAAGCTGCCTCCCTCCTTTTGGTCTTTGCTCACTCAAAACCACTGTGACCTTAAAGAAATGTGATGTGTGAGCTCAGGGTGAAATCAGAACCTGGTCTGCTAAACAGCCTTTTCTGAAGCTGCCCCTTTGCAACTGTGCCCATGATATGGCAATGACTTTTGGAAGTTGTACGTGGGAAAGACATGAAGGGAGAGAGAGAGCCTAATCTTGCATTAATATATAATTTTCTTCATTTAGGTGCTCAACAGTATTTGTAACAATAACTTACTGTTAAAAAATGGGAGACGTGATTTGTGTGAAGCTTTTTAAAATACTCAATAGTTACATCTGGTTATATACTTCTTGTTTATTACTAACTGTTTGTTATCATTTTAGTGGGAAGAAATTAGTGGACTGGATGAAAACTACACTCCTATACGAACGTACCAGGTATGCCAGGTGATGGAATCAAACCAAAACAACTGGCTTCGGACTAACTGGATTGCAAAAAGCAATGCACAAAGGATTTTTGTAGAACTGAAATTCACTCTGAGGGATTGTAACAGTCTTCCTGGAGTTCTGGGGACTTGTAAAGAAACTTTTAACTTGTATTATTATGAAACAGACTACGACACTGGCAGGAATATCCGAGAAAACCAATATGTAAAAATAGACACTATTGCAGCAGATGAAAGTTTTACCCAGGGTGATCTTGGGGAGAGAAAAATGAAACTTAACACAGAGGTGAGAGAAATTGGACCTTTGTCCAAAAAAGGATTCTATCTTGCGTTTCAGGACGTAGGGGCCTGCATTGCTTTGGTCTCTGTCAAAGTCTACTACAAGAAGTGCTGGTCCATCATTGAGAACTTAGCTATTTTTCCTGACACAGTGACTGGCTCAGAGTTTTCCTCTCTAGTTGAAGTGCGAGGAACTTGTGTCAGCAGTGCGGAGGAGGAGGCAGAGAACTCGCCGAAGATGCACTGTAGCGCGGAGGGAGAATGGTTAGTGCCTATTGGAAAATGTATCTGCAAAGCAGGATACCAGCAGAAAGGAGACACGTGTGAACGTAAGTAAACACACTACTTGCTGTAAATTGTAGGTCATGTTCTACCATATTTTTCTTTTTTTTTCTTTTTTCTTTTTTTGCCTTTTTTTGAGAGAAATGCATCATCAGTCTGCTTTTAAAGTCTTCACATCCTCAATTTGTGAAGTTCACACTGGTTAATCTAAATCAGTCAGTCTGCCTGATTATGAAAATCAGTGGCTACACAGTGAAGTTTTAAATTTAAAGAAAAAAAGTTGAAGTCTTAGGAAGTATAAAGATAGGTTCAGGACTAACATTATGAACTGATTGATGTGGTTTGTGGTTTCTTGTACCTTTTTGGTAAGGCTGAGTAAGTCATACCTATCTCAGAATATTGTATCAATAATGTCAGGTATGAGTAGGTAAACAGTTTCTTTCACATGATCTCTGGCAGAATTATAAGGAAACTAAAATGGATATAGTAAACAGAGTGGGGTGTAGTTAGTAGTGGGAAGAATACACAAAAGATCAAAACCAAGCTAGAGATTTGTGTCAAGTGTGTAAAAATTCTAAACGCAAGACAGATAGTTCCAAGAGTATCAAATTTTCACAGAATGGAGTATGATATCCTTTCGATAATTTTTTTTGCACAAAACTAACTCTAAACTTTTGGCTTGCAGTTGGATCATTGTGATTATTTTAAAATACTAGCAGATCAGAGTCTACTGAGTTGTGCTTCCTGATTCAAGACTAATTCAGTTAACCATGTTCTTAGAATTATACTTACTGTTAGCAATGATGTCACTGGGGCTACAGGCCTAAGACATTTCTGCTTAGCATGAGAAAGAATATTTTGTTGTCTTTGTTTCCAGTAAGAGCAAGATAATCTGGAGTTTGTTTGAAAACAGGTATTTTCATGTACATTTAGTACAAAGTCTATCATTTTTATCACAAGATAACACAAGGAGTTATATGCTGCTATATGTTTAATGCAAGATAGGCAGATATTTGTTGGTGAGAAATATTTTAAATGATAAACTGGAAAAGACCACACAAATCTATGGAGAGGAGAAACGTACATAATCTCAAAAACAAAGCTGTCAGCACTCACTGAGTCTGAGGTGCCTTGGTCTAATTAGGGCTTCAAAAACTGTAGAGGATTTGGGACATCCTAAACTGAAGTAAATAAGTCTCTTTATTGATAGTTTGTCCTCATGAAAAAACACAGTTCTGCTTTTTGCCGAATTTTTATGAGGAAATTCAGTAGAAGGTAAAGTGAATGGAGTTGATCTGAGGCCTTTGTAGCTCCATACAAATCTTTCATTGTTCTGTTGGGAAGGGATGAAGTCTTAAACACTGCAGAGGGTGATCTCATTAGGAGTAATTGTAATGTGAAAAACTGCCCCAACAAAACCATTCAGTAGACTGTATGAGAGGTCTGTTAAAAATATTAAGTGCTGTGTCCTATAGAAATCTGTGTTGAGGTTTAGATTTTTTTTTTCTGAGTGACTGATTTTTTCCTTTTTTTTAGTTAACTTGCTCTTTATTACAGACCTACTTATCATTGATGTAATTAATATACTAATTTTATTTGACTTTCAATAAGGGAGAGAAAATATACAAAAAAACCCCGCAGTGTATGTTAGGAAGGCGGTGGGGGACATGAGCTGAGTGATCATGGCAGGGATGGATAGAGAAGAAATTGATGTTTGGTGACTGGAATTCAAGTAACCTGTTTATTAAACAGGCTTCTTAATTTCTAACCGAGCTGATGTTGACAAAAGAATTAAATGATAACTTGTACTTGAGCCTGGTGGCATGCTCATTTGCAAGAACACTTCCCATTTTTGGCTTGCTTCCAAAGCAATTGCTAGGAGAACATGCTACTCTGGAAGCAGTCCAGAGGATCATTTATGGTATTTTTCCTCTTTTCTTTCAGTGATCCTGTTAAGAGTTTCAAAACAAACTCTGGCCCCATATTGAGGCAAGCTAATGTGTTTGAGAGGGAAAAGGTGGTGGGCAGGCACTCGTCGAGTGCGCGCCGAGTCGGCAGCTCCGAGTCAGACGGATCTGGGTGACTGTGGCACACTCTTGTAATTGCTGTCTGTGTGTCCTGTCTGGGCTCGAGGATGTTATTAAGTATGATCAACTATGTAGCAACTGATAATGCAGCTGGCACACTGATACTGCGTCTGGTTTTTGTGACAGATATTGAGAGAAACTTATCTGAACGTTGACACTAATGCAACTGGCTATCTGTTACTGTCAAGCTGTGTAACAGATCAAGTGGAAGCAAGTTGGTGTGTGCTTCCTTAACCCAGAGCTTTTATAGCCTTGTCTGAGGGCTCACTTCTGCAAATACTTTGTACCTGGCATGCTGTGTGACTTCTTTGGGACTACTCAGGGCAGAAAGTATTGTGCTCTGTTGGGATGGGCAGAAGTCTGTGATTCTTCTCTTGCACTTGCTGAAGCTCTGCTGAATTAACACAATAGGATGGTCTTTTAAAGATACAGAATAATACTTTATCTGGCTGCGTGGTAGCAAAGGTAGGAGTAGATGTCCACACTGTAGTTCCAAATAGCTCTTCAGCCTGTAACTCAGCAGGGATTTTCATTTGTGTTACACTAGCTTGATTGGCTGTCTGTGATTGAATAATGTGTTCCTTTTGCATATAGCTCCTCTCTTGTTTGTGAAATTTATTGAGTTCAGATACTAAAACAATTGAATTTTGATTTATGCACAGCTCTGCACTGGATGCTTTTTTTTTTTTTTAATGAATGTAAGTAACTTGTAGTGCTGGGAAGAATAAGGAAGAAAACATTCATGAGTGGTGAAACACATAATCTGGAAAATAAGGTCCCCTGTGTTCCCTCTGCATTGCTTGATCTTTCAAACAGAGTTAACTTTTTTTCCTTTTGGATGTACACCGATTACTTCTCACTATACGAGTGCCAAAGAATCCTTGTGACCTCAGTGGTCTAAGACATACATAAGAGAGCCAAATTTCAGAGTGCTCACAAATGCAATTTAAAGCAAAATCTTCAAGTTCTGTGAAACAAATACGAGAAAACTATGCAAGCCTCTGAATTTTCGGTTGCAGATTGTTTTGCTTATGTACAAGGAGACCATTTCCTCAGTGTTGATTTTAGGTCTGCTGGTGTGTAACACTAGGCTTATGTGTGGAAATTGTTCATTTTAAAGGATTATCTTGAAGGGTACCTAGCAGCAGTACCAGAAAGGTACTTAGACACATTTAGTTCTTTTAACACTATGTATTGCATCTGCTCTGGAAAAAGAACAAACGTCCAACCAACCAAAAAAAACCCCAACTACAAAACCCAATGGACTTCTCAGTAACTGTAGTGGACTCCCAATAGGTCTAACTTGGACTTTTCTCACAGTGGAGTTCATTTGATATGTTATACATGTGAAGGAGTACACTGTGATCAGTGATTGATATTTGAAGGTGAAAATAATTCTATGAGAGTTTCTAGTATAATATATTTTCCATCTGTTTCATGTTAGTTGGGGGTGAACAGAGAGAGAATTAAATTTATTCAGTCAGAGCAGTAGAGCGATATTTCAAAAGGTAGGAAGCTTCTCTTAATATTACTGAACTGAGAAATTACATAGATCACTGGGCACCAAGTCCAAAATTTCAAATTCCTAGGGAAAGCCAAATGGGTGCATTTTACTGTTAAACATGTTATAATACTGCATGCATTAACAGTTGTTTTATTGGCCTCCAAATGAGGATGGAATTATAGCTATTTGCACATTTTGTCTTGGTGAGGTAAAAAGGGAGCTACAGGCTTTTCTTTCCAGACTTTGTCAAGTGCTATACAGTATGCCAAAGAGCAAGCTGCATCTGTTCCTTCTCTTTGTTCTTCTTGGGACAAACTTTTTATCTCTTCGCTTTGTGAGACATTACTTGATAACAGATCCAGAAACTGAATTTCCCTTATGTGCAGCATATTTGTGGTAAAGTATGTGTGGTTGTGGTTTTTTGTTTGTTTTCTTTCTCATGTGTTTTGTTTTTTAATGTTACTCTGTTTAGGAGCTGATGTGCCACACATTTATTAATAGAGGACAATGAATTAAGATGGGAATGTGAATAAGTTGTCTTTAAAACAAATATTACTATGCTTCCCAAAAGCCCAAGTTGCATGTATCGTGAATTGGGTGTAGAATTCACCTCAGGGAGTGTGTCACAGAAGCTGTGGGTGACCTGAGACTTGAGTAACCTATGCTGACATTCCTACAATTTCAACTTGAAACTTTTTTGCTTTGTGGAGATGGGGAAATGGTAGAAAACTTTTCAATGGCATTTATATCACCAAGACTTTAAATGTTGCCTTTTTTGAAGAAGAGTTACCTTTCTTCCATTTGCTTCCAAAATTACTCTAGGGAAGAGAATGTAATTAGTTTCAGCTAATTGAACCTGAGTAGAGAATGAGGGTATCTCTGTGTCACTGAGTCTTGTCATTTTCTCAGAAGCCCATAGAAGTTCAGCAGCAGAGCATCTATCTCCTTCTCTTTTTATTCCCTAACATATTAAATAACTTTTTCTGTTCCTTTTTAAAGAAAGGTCAGTGGGATCTGATATCAGGCACCACATACAGCTGAATATGAACTGTTTGATTAAAAAAAAGTTAAAATTAAAAGGTAGGTATCTTTGCAAAGGATCCTAGCAGGGTTCAGGAAAATAAATTAGATACTTTAAACTGAAAGTAAGACCTTCTAGCTAGATGGTCAAGAATTACTGATAGTGTTTCTACCATGAAATGAAGAGCTTTGATTTCTGCTTCAAGCCCCCTTTGGAATTTATAGAAAGTTGAATGTTTTTGCTATCACTCACCCTGTAGTCTTCTGACTTCCCTTCTTGTCAGAGAGGTGTTGTAGAAAGATATATTTTCTTGCTGTAGCTTCCTTTCAAAACAGTCTAGTGTTCATAAAGAGGATGATTTTTACAAATTTATTAGTCTCTCTAAGTAATTTGGATTTATTTGACCTACTTTGTTCATGTTCTTCAGTTTTCTGGATGTGAAAGCACAGAGAATAGAAAGTGAAGGGAGCTATGTCCACTGTTAATCATGACCTCTTTGAAAGTGGTTTCCAAATGAAATAGCACAAAATGACTGGTGGTCTCAGTGGTCAGGGCTGAAACAAACTGATTCTGGCTTCATGAAGTCTGTTACAGGTCTCTTCTCTGTTGTTTTTTGATACAATTGATGTTTTATAGCGTTGCTTTGCCTGAAGTATCTGAATTAGTCTGATAAGTATGATTATAGGTTGTCACAGCTTTGGTGATACAGCATCCTCTCCCAAATGTGACATAAAGATATGAGAGAAGTAAAATGATGAGAAGTCAAAGTGATAAGTAATGAAGGCAGTCAAAACCATCTAGTTTTCATTGATAATGCCATCAGAGTGATCCCTAAAATGAGTTAACTGCAGAGCTACTGACAGATTGAGTTCCCAATAAACTAGTAGTTTTGGTCCAGAAGAGCTGAAAGAGGTGAAACTGCACATGCAAATGGGCAATCAGGAGCTCAGATCCTAGAAGTGGGGTTTTTGGATAATGTGGTTGAATGCAGAGCTCTTTCCCTCTCCAGCCACTCTTCTCCTCTGCCCTCCAGCCTGCCCCACTTCCCAGCTTCTGCTGTCTCCAGGAATTAATTTGCATTTAGCATTTTACTTGAGGTTTGATGAATACCAGTCTCTTAACTAAATTTGCTGCATGGTTATGGTTGTTGTTTGGGGTTTTTTTGGGTCAGATCCACTGCTGTGCACAGATTTTGAAATGAAAACAAAACCAGCAATGAAATTGAAGAGAATTTTAGTAATATCTCCTTTAGTTGCAGGGAAGGCACTAAAACTGTCTGTTTTACGGGTCTGGGATGCCACTACTGAATTAGCTACGCTTGCTCAACAGCTGGGCCATTAACTCCTTAGCTATAAAGTCTATCTGCTGTTTGCTCTAAGTGAAGCTTTACTTTGTATTTAGAAATGGAATCTCATCCTGTCAAGTCTGTTGCCCAAAACCATACATTTTGCTTCTGAAAGGAACTTTTCTGCCGAGAAATATTTTGTGAAGGGTGCAATAGATGTCTAATGGCTTTGCTATCATTTTCTAAGTTTGCTATGTTTCTAAATATAAAAAAGTTTTCCTACATGAAAAAGAAGCTGCTTACTTGGAAATTGTGAGAGATTTTTTGGTTTGTTTGTTTTGGTGTGGGTTTTTTGTTTTTGTCCAGGGTTTCTGTTAACCTCTCAGAATTAGGCCAGTAAAAATAAATTTAAATATGCTTTCATTTCTGAGTACAAATGGGAGAAGTCACATATAATCCTCATTAGGAGTATCATAAGTGTACATGCATTCTGTTAAATATGACTATTAGCTTTTTAAGAAAAAGAGATACCAAACCCATCCTTAAAAACAAGGTTTCAGGAGTTGAAAAAAGAGTTAGTAGGTTGCAGAGAAATTGAAAGGAGGAATCAATTAATGGAAGAACCGATCACAGAAAAGAGAAGAACATGTTAATAACTATTTACCTTATCTGCTTTGTATATCTGTAAAATGACTATTATCTCTATGGTGAAATGCTGTTGAAAGTTGTTCAAGAAAGCTGCAGTACAAAGTACAAATTATTCTCTGAAAATAAGAAGCTTTAAGTAAAGGACTGAATTTGAGGTTTTTATTTAAGAAGTGAGACAACCATATGGTGAGATCTATGTTTCATGCTGAAACTGAAAAAAAAAAATGAAGGAAATTATGTGGCCAAAATGTTTGGTTAACTAGATTAACTTCTGAATTTTGATGCATCCCAAACTTCCTCTGTTATTGTGAAAATATTTGCTCCTCAACAACAGTCCCTATATATTAAGCAGTATTAAATCCTTAAGAATATCTTTGTGATTTCACTTGGGAAACTGTGGAGAGAGTTTTAGTGTATATTTTCAGTTAATATAATGCTTATTATTACTTGAACTATAAAGCAAAAATTAATTATTGTTTCTTGACTTCTCAGCTGGCTTGCCCTATGTGCAGACTGTGCAAGCTCTGTCTGCAGTGCTAATTTAGTTATTAAAAACAATAAGCTGTACAGTTTATTGTGGATTAACACTTTCTAGATTGAAAACAAAAAAAAAAATTCAAATTAATATCCGCAAAGTCAAAATGGATCTTTTGAAGCTTTATAATAAGTTACATAAGTTATATACATTTAACTTAATTGTGTTGTTTTTTCTCCTCTCCTAGAGGTACTATAAATATAACTTTTTAAAAAACCTAAGGCTGGAACCAAATTGAGAGTAAAACAGTTTGTAGGAGTTTCCTTCAAAGAATTAGAAAAGTATATTCAGGGATCTTATTAAAAGCCAAGATCTTGACAGGAAAAATATGTAGATGATTTCTACTGTAATCCTTCAGACAGTGTTGTGGCGTCAAAGAGAACCAAAAAAAAAAGGGCAGGTTCACTATTTATATCAGCATTACCTCTCTTTAATTTCATGAGAAGAAACCCCTTTTTTACAGAATGGTGTCTAATTTCTTCTATAACACTGCATTATTGTGAAAACAGCAACAGTAGCAAATGAATTTAAGACATTTTTATGAACACCCTTCTCCTTACTTAGATAAGCTTTTATCCCTGTGCACTTCCTAATCTTTGTGCTGCTACTGTCACAGTGAGTTCTCTTGTCCCTAATATTAATGAAAAATCTATGTTACATGTGAAAGTGAATAGTATTCAGTTAATAGTTCAGGGCAGAAACCATGGTAATATCGTGTTTAATTTCTTCCTCTCAGACACATCAGCAATGTGTGCCTGGTGGAATTTTTTGTACACTTTTTTTGTGTACATTTTTGGTATACTTTTCCATTAATGACTGTTTCTGACTTCACAGTCTCCCTAACAAACAGAACACACCAGCAAAAAGGAGAGTGTCTGTTAAGTATTTAACACTTTTTTCCTTCTATAGTTCTTCATTAAGAAGAGATTTTCCATTTAGGAAAAATTATCTCTTTGAATGTATATGCTCTTTGGAAGGTTTTGCTTAATATCAAGCTAATTTCTAAGTCTAATTCAGAGTAGCAAAGGCAACCAAGTATAAAACTTGTGTGCAATAAGAATTGGGCTTAAATGTTGTATTTCTTGAGTTCAGATCCTGTCAGTGCATGTACCTGTACATTTTTATGTACTTGGGTGGCCCCACTGCTTTTTTCAAGGAGGATAAAGTTGCTCACATCTCTAACAAACATCAGGGTCTTTTACCCAGGGTAATTTGATACTTTAACCTCTTAATTTTTATGATTTGGATTAGTTACATGTGTCTCTTGGCAAGACATGTCTTTCTTGCAGTAATAGTATCAAGTATTTTTCCAATAAAAGTCTAACTCTGGTTGCTAATATCATCTGGTATCAGTGCATACCTCAAATATATGTGATTGATGGGAAAAAAAGGAAGTACATGATTGAGAAACATAATTACTATTAATATTTTGCGATGTATTTAGTGTATATAAATGCAAAAGTTATTTCTTGTTGTAGTTGTGAAATACACGAAGACTTTAGAGAGGCTGGAGTAAGTCTACAGCAGGCTGGCTGCTGATTTTTTTGTCTTTAACTAAAAATCCTCTGATACTATGTATTGCCATAAATAAACATGGTGAGAAAATGTGAAAATGAGGTTTCTACTTTTCACTAAACAAGTTATAAGTATTTTAAGGAAGTAATGCCTAATGCAGGAAACTATCTGTTGAACTGCAGGCTGGGGCACCAGCTCCAGAACTCAATGGCAAGAATCCCATTAACTTAATGAGAGTAGCATCATGTGTTGATGTCTTCCTACTGAGGAAAGTGCTAAAGTTTTAAGTTAGTGTAAGCATATACATAAACTTGAAACTTCTATGTTGATGAAATGTATTTAATGCAGGCTTTATTAGAATTTTCAGAATTTTAATATTGTGTTGCTATAAATGCATACAGATAAATGAATATAAACAGGACCCTAAAATTCCACTGATGGTACATCTCGCACTGGTGAGATGTAGAATTTAGAGATATAGAGATTATACATCTCTAGCGTAATTTTGCTATAATTTATCATTCTTTCCTTGCATGTAGTGAATGTATCATGCAGTGTAGATGACTGGTATTCATTTTACAGTGGATGGAACACAATGGATTAAACTTGTGTGGGGAGGGTCAAGTGATATTTGGAGGTCTTCTGGCAGGTGACTAATGTGGTGGCCTCATGTAGCCATATGCATGGGACCTGCTGTACATTCCATTTCTTTGTCTTACTGGATGTGTCCTCATGATGTGACTAAACTGCAAGTGTCCCCTGGCAGTGGCTAGAGCTAATTTTTCTCAAATGACCATACATACGTTTTATTTGCAGTCTTATAACATAGTGTATGTGTGCATATTTTCCTATGGAAGTCTAAATCCATGTTTAGGAGAGGGCAGGACATCCTTCATCCACTTGTGATGGACCATCAAAACAAAACTCAGGAGTTGTATGTATTGTATTAATGACTTCATCCACTTGACCTGAAAAGTTGGGACGGCGTGGGACCTCCAACCCTCCAAATCCCTCAGTTTCTCAGTTTACAAGCTAATGTTAATTTGTGTGTTGTAAACAGTATTTTTTTAACTTCCTGAGTGTACAATTTTTTTACACTAAACTATTATATGGGTAGATTTTGGGAAGAAATTATACATTTAATGACAGTGTGTGTGCTGCCTATTTGAATCAATCAATTTGTGTCCACAGAGGGATATAGTTGCTGTTGAGGAACTCATTAAATCTCTACTATAAAATATTGGAACCCTTGCTTTTCTACCATGAAAATTCTTAAAGAATGTTGGCAACTGAGGCTTTATAAGTAAAGTTTATTGTATTCCTAAAAGTTGGGCAGTTTGTGTGCCAAACAGCTCAGCTCTGTTAATGCTGGAACAAATTGCATGTTCAAAAATTTGTCTGTGGGACATGGTCTGACTGGCTGCGATCACTGGCCATATTTACACAATCTCATTCAACTCATGTTATCCGGGCTTAGGTCAATTATTTTTCTTGCTGAGGAGAATTTGAACTTGGATCTCTTGCTTCAAATAGGGCATGTCTCTTAACCAACATGCAGTCACTGTTAGAAGGTTTTATTAGCTGCTGCTGCAACTTGTTCTTCCCATAGTGTAGCAGGTAGAACCATTCATACGGAGTGACAGATTCCAATCCCTTATGAGGTTATGAGCTTTCTTTTTTATATAAATATATTTATTAATATGAATGTATATAATATATACAACACACAGACATGCATATAAAATATAAACCATTTAATCTTGACTATTTGTGTTCTAGTGTTTCCAAATGTTGGCATAATGTTGTTTTGATTAATTATTTGCATTGTGTATATATGGATGTATTTATTAGGTGAATGGTAGAACTGGAGAAACAGTTCTACTGATTTTTTTTTTTTTTT
>VWZS01004848.1:714195-815187 GCA_013397075.1 Rhabdornis inornatus
AGCCTTTTTTTTTTTTTTTTTTTTTTTTTTTTGGTCAAAAAAAAAATTATCTGACAAGCTGGCAAAGATGAGAAATACCAGAAAAGATCTGCATCTAATTGAAATCACTCAAATCTGATCTTAAGAACAGTCCTAGTATTTTTGGAAACTGTGTTATTGATTGTGTTCTTCCCATCAGTTATGTTTGTTTGTACCTGTTAGAGAAGTGAACATGTTTCCTGTAGTAACAGATTTCCTTAGAAACTCATCAGCTAGAGATTTCTCACTGTCTTTGCTCAGTATTAACTCATATCAAATGGGTTTTAACAAAAAAAAAATAAAACAAACAAAAAAAACCCCAAAAAACCCACTAGCTTCCTGGATGAAATTTTAAGGAATTGATGATTGATTTTGTTTGAAGTACAGCATTGTATTTCATTATCTTCTGGTTATTTGTGTGCTGTCTGTGACATATGATGGCTCAGTGACATAGCTCAGATGATTAAAAGGCTAATTTTAGTTTAGAACTGATTTTAATGGGGTATCTGATAGGACTAATTTGTCCAAATAGATTAACTCTGATCCCTTCTCTCTGCCTGCCCCAATCCTATATTCAGTTTATTCTACAGTCATTCTGAAAATACATGAAGTTAGATGAAAATTGCTGAAATACAGAGTTACAGCCAGCTACTGAACAGTGTGGAAAGAGCAATGAGCCAGAGAGCACTGAAAGCAATGAGGCACCTTAGTGAGCCTTTAACAAGCCTAAGTCTGCTAAGAAAGCAAATTATTTTGTTTAAGACTTTACAAAGACCCATTTCTTCTGTAAGTTATAATGAGTAATAACCAGATTGAATCACATTTTCGTTTTACTACTCTGCTGTAAATCGGTTCATTTCTGGCTCAGTTTTGTTAGTCTGTCCCTTTCTCAGGCTTTATCCTAAGAAAAGTGTAGAATGCCAAAAGAAACATCAAACGAACCCAATCCTGCCCTCTCCTCCAGCAGAAATGGATACTGAACTACAGAAGTTTATTTCCTATTTCTGGAAGGAGACTGTGAAAGAGAAATTTGCCTTTGTGAATTAACCCATGGGCAGATTGATTCATTTCATCCTGTTGGTATTGAATATTGTTCTTATTTTAGTTGAAAGTTTGCAAAATGCTAGCTTTCCATGGGCAGGCCGCTGAGGAAGTGATCCAAAAATAATATAAATTGAAAGTGTTTGGTTTAATGTACTTTTCTGTTTGTTTGTGGCTTTGGCTTTGTTTTGTTTTGCTTTGTTTTTTTCCTTAAACAAAACAGAGCAAAACAAGATCTGCTTTGGAGTAAATGTCAGCAGAAGATTCATTAGGGATAAGGACACAGCTAGCTGAGAGGTGTGGGGGTGTGGGGAGGTGGTTGAGGTCTCTGCTGCTGATGGAAGGCACTACCAGCAGTGAGTTTGCTGTTGACATTGGTGCTGTCTGGCAGTTCTGATGGAGGAAACCTGTCAGGGACTGTGAACCCAATGTTCTTGCTTGGAACGAGGTTGTTTTTGCTCCTGATTAATCGCATCTGTAAGAGGTGAGGTCTTCAACAGCAGATTTTTTTGGCTGTTTCTATTGTTTAGGATAATATATAATTTTCACCTCTGGACCTCTGCAGAAACAGTCTGTATGGGTCTGAGTTCATTTGTATTGTGTTGTTTGCACGGTTGTGATTTTCTTTGACGGTTACATCATCTGGAAAGAGAAAAATGGAATTAGATATGCAAAATTGCTTTTTTCTCCAGAGTTTCTAGAAAACCTCTTTGAAGATGTAGTGTGAAATCTCTAGCCTGTCTGCAGATGATTTGTACTAATAAAAAGTAGCCAGCAAAACTCTGCTGGAGAAAATAATATTGGAAGAAAAAAGCACAGAAAAAATCAATTGTATGAGGAGATAGAATATTTAGTACTGACTCATCTTCCCTAATCAGTAGAAAAATGGATTATATGACTAATAAAAAATCACCTCAAAGAGAACAGTTAAACCATGTACCATTTTGTTGAACAGATCAAAAATACTGTGAATAACCTACCAATAATGAAATACATGATTTTACAACAAACAAAATTTGCCATATGGGGGAAAAAAGTCAAATGAATGGCGTAAAGCAGCTGCTGTCAGATTGAAGCCTGGGAATGTGTCACTGGGGAGAGGGTAGGTCAGTTATGAGGAGCTGTGGACAGGTGAGGAGAGGCAATCTAAAGATAAGATTTTGGGCAGGGGCTTAGCTTGAGGAGAACAGTGATGTTTCTCAGCTTCTGCCCTGTACTTCAGTGTGCCAGGCAGTGGATGGGTCAAGAGGTGGATGAGCACGAATGAGAAGCAGGAGCTCTCATTGCTGTGGTAGGCATTCCATCAAGTGGTATCTGAATGCTGTGCAAATAACTATCATGGGGCGTGCCGGGGAGCTGCCGTGGCCAGTGACACAGCCCCACACAGCCACCCTTGCTCTGCTCCACCAGTTCTTTACTTAGGGCTCTGCCTTTGCTTCATAACATCAATAATGCAAATGTACAAGAATAAAAGTGAGGCCTGGCCTTGCCCCTGTGAGATGTCTAGGAGATTGTCTTTACCTTTCAAGCACTGAGGTCTATTTGCTGCCTCTCTTTTTTTTTTTTTTTTTTTTTAAATATTAGCAGTTTCCAAAGTGCCTTTCACACACACAGAAAAGATAATTTTTTAATAGATGAAATATCTGTTTTAATAGATGAAATATCAGTGGTAAATGTTGTGGAAATACCATTCATAAGTAATAAAAAGAAGAAGGGCTCATTTGTAAGCGCAGCCATATTCTTACTTAGTGGAGGAGAATAAGGTGCATTCTTCCTCTTCCCTGCTGCTCCTCTTTCTCCTCAAATGGCAGAGAGTGTGAAAAAAAGTTAGATTTTTGCACTACCCATGTAAAAGGTATGCAAAAACCTCACTGAATTTTATCCACATGGCAAGAGAGGCAGGAAAAATATCACTTAAAAAAAAAAAGATGCAATTTGAATTTGTGATCTCAACCTAAGATGATTGGGTTCTGTGCTTTTCATTTAGCAAGTTGGAATGTCTCTTTTCTCTCTGCACCATACTGAAGTGCCTGCAAAACTGGAAATTAAAGATGAGTTGGGTAAAAGAAGAATGGTTCTGAAACTGAGAATTTACTGATTGTTGTTTTTGTTTTGCCTTTTTTTTAACTTCTTTACCTTTAGACAGACACACATAGATCATGTAGCTGAAATTAATTGGGTCCCCACAATACCAGGAATGTCTGAAATAAAAACTATTCTTTAATCCCTCTGTATGCATCTGTTCAGTCTCTGAATATAATTGGGTCATCTTTTCAAAATATTTCCTGCAAGTGGAAGGACAAGGAGCCATTTTTTCCTCAAGCTAGAGTTTAGATGGTAATTCAGAAACAATAACAACAGCAAAAACATGTGATACTTGTCACTGCAATGTCACTGGAATATAAAATAGATCACCAATTGCTTTAGAATTATCAATTTTAAAAAGTAAGAAATTAGCACCTTCATATGCTCAAGCATACTTAGATTTTGAAGACCATTTTAAAACCCTAATTTAAAATAACTGCAAAGTTGGATTTTTTTATATTTGATCAGTTTGGGATTCTTTTTCTGTTTCTGATGGTTTTTTTGTTTTTTTTTTTTAAATATTATTTTGTTTATGATGAACCAATGTATCTTGAAGGACTAAACCAGGAATCTTAATTCATGTCACACACCAGTGGCAGGATTGCTTAGGAAGTGACAGACTAATCATAATAAATTTGAGCAGCTTTTACCTCTATAAAATTATCATGGGCAAAGTGTCTCCAAGCATGGGAGAATATTTATTTGTTGCATAGGTGTAAAGGAGGACATAATATAACTAGTGGAAACATTGGTACCACTGATGAGGAATGTGGAGGAGAGAAACTCCTTGGTGGCTTTGAAAGATCCAAAAGAAAACTAGGTTTGTATTGCTAATGAATAGCAAAACCATCCTTTTTCTTGCAAACTAAGCATATTTGCTGCAGAATTCACCAAGCAGACCATAAGGATGAATGGTTATCCCTCTCCCATATGACTGTAGAGGTGCTTGTGGAGTGAAATCTTTGCTACAGCCTGCACGTATAAAATAGTCTCTGCAGCCAGACTGCAGAGGACTTTGAGTACACAAGATCTGGCCCTTTCCCAGCCTCTCTCATGCAGCACATCAGGGAGCACAGGACTTACATTCCAGTGTCTGTGTAATTAGAGTCTCCCTATGGGTAAAATTTAGTTTAAAAGTGGGGAAATATCCTTCTACACTGAGCACCAGAAGGTCTCTAGTCAGGACACACCTGTTCCTCTGTGCTGAAGAGTGCAGGATAAAACAGGAATTGTTGGTGCAGAACAAGCATGTCAAGGGGAATCCAGGTTTTAAAGTGATTTAAACAGGAACAAGTCTTACTCTGTTTGCTTGGTTATAATCAGGAACAACTGGCTGTGAAGACTGCAGTGATCCTCAACTTGTGAATCAGATGTTTAGCTATAACTTCCAGTGTCTAGTTTCTTTAACACTGAATGCTAAATGGGGATAAACTACTCGATATGCAATACCAGTCTGATTATTTCAGAACTGTATTCCTCTGCATTTTTCTATTTTGCATATGTTTTTTACTTCCACTGAAGTAATATGCACCCCTAGAAGTTTACAGCCTTGCTGCTGCCCATTTATGTTATAACATCTGCATTCCTGGAATGATCAACTCCTGCTCTGCTGAATTAACTGCAATACACCATCATTCACTGAGTTTCTTTGCACCGCTGAGAGGTAACTCTTAATCTTATACTAAAAATAAAGTGCAGGAACTTGGTAAAGTTATGCTGGACAATAAAATAAGTTTGAATTTGCCTCATTGCATGAAGTGCCTCTTGCCAGCTCTTGTAGGGTTGTCACAAGCTTTATGGCTATTTGCTGCTGTACAGTTTCAGCTCCTGCAGAAATATATTTCAGTTTCTGTTCTTTAATTTTTTAAGGGTCAGCTGTCAAGCACTTCTGATGTTTGACAAATGTTGTGTAGTTAAGGATATCAAAAGGAGATAACGAGTGATAAGGGGAAATCAAAAAAGAAAAATGGAAATGCTCATATTTTAAAGTCTCCAATGCAAATAAGTAGAGGTGACCCTTCTGTATGCATATCATTCATTAGCCAGGGAGTATAAAGTTTTTTGTTGAGATGTATTTTCCAGTTATGGGCTATTTAGGACTGTGTGAAAGTCTAAAATAATCTATTTGCTTCAAAGGAAGAAAGTAATGCCTTCTAGGCAGTATTATTTTAGGACTAAGAGAATGCCTTTCTATTTTTGTCACAAAGCTGTCACCTATGGTGCACCTGAGGCCTGAAGGGGATCATCTCAATGAAGTTAAAAATGGTTGTTCTTTTATTAATAAAACACAGTGTATTATGTTTGTGCCTGCCTTTGCTGCTTTCACAGAGGCATCTCATTTAAAGTCATTAAGAGCTCATTGATACATTTATTCTCACCCCAGTGCACTAGTAACTTTCAAAGGTATTAGTATGTGGCTACTGTGCATTTGCAAAAAGTGGCAGTGCCAGGTCAGCACGCATCCTACTTTTCTATGATAAATGAGAAATATTAACATACTAGGCCAGAAACAGATTTAAAATATTTCTAGTGTCAGCTTTCTGTCTTACATTTCATTTTTTTTTTCACGTTCCTACAGTTCTGAGGTAGGTCCTAATTAATGTATCATATGGATAATTTTACATTATTGTTTTCAATCTGAAACAAGGATTAAACATAGTTTGACAAACTTAAAAAGTGATGTAGTAAAAGATAATTCTCTAATATGACCAGGAGTCTCATACTCTCCCTTGCTGCCTCAGTAAGCACAAAGAATTAATAAAATCTCACACTACACCCGTAGAAATTCAGAACAGAGCAAAACAATATGTAAGTCATGGACAAGCAAAATAATTTTCTGCCTATTTGTAAAATGCTCTCTTTTAATTTGGCCACTGGTACAACTAATCAACTCTTAAAAATTGCAAGCTTTGTGTGGAAAATATCACTTTCTACGAAATATTCCAATTTATGCATGTTTTTCTGACACCACAGCTTATTTGCATGAGATAGGTTCATCCATGTTTCCATGAAAACAAATGGTAAACCTGCTGAATTTATTTATCAAGCGTTGTATAAAAACTGGATGCCATTTTCTGTTCAGCTATTCCCAGTGCGTTTTCACTGGTGGAAGTTAGAAGATGTAATTTTGGCCTTGGTGATGTGAATGGTGTGAATCTTAGTTTAACTGGACCAGGAATTGACCAAGGTATTCTGCTTATTATCTTATATTCATTTTAATGACAGCTATTTGTGATGTCACAAAGCAGAAACATCATGGGTAAAACAGACATCTAGAGGAGGTACAGTTCTCAGCCTGATAGACAATGATTTATTTTAAATTACCTGTAGTAAGAAAATAAGTGGTGGAAAATCAATGATGTTTAAAAATATTTCACACCTTGCTGTTAGAAATAGTTGATGTTTTTATTGTGTAGTTGTGAAAATGAAAAGGAAGTTTAAACTTCTTCCTGATTTTTAGCATAGTTTTAATGACTATTTACATGCACTGCTTCCTATACTAAATTTTGATCTGAACAATGAACAGGATACTGAACGATACAGGATCAAGGTTTCTCTTTCTATTTTGATTCCCAAAGTGTTGTCCACTGTCACAGGAGAAATGAACTTCATCAGACGTGACTTGACTTTACATCTGCGCAGGAGGTTATCCCTTGTAAAAGAGTAGAGTTGTGAATGAAACCTTTGTCTTCAGCTTCCTTGTAATCCTGCAGTACAGTTGACCATGTTAGCTTAGCTGGAATAATGTGCTGATTTTCTAAAGATGAAAAAAAAAAAAAAAGCCCTTTCCTCATTTTAGGTTGCCAGTTCTGTACTTTCTTAGATTTCACACTACCTGCTTTGGCTTTAGCAACTCTGATTTCAGTCTGTCACCTCCCCTGGCTAAATATAAAAAATGATAGGCTCTTCTTGAAGGAGAATATTTAAGAAATGCAGTCCCGGTGAGAATGCTGTTTTGTAGCAGCAGGGATTCTTTTTTCCTGTCATTTTCTTAATTTGGTCTCTGTTTCAAATCTTTATCAGCACCTGTCCTTTTAATGAAACAGATTAAAATGTCCAGGGGTAAACAGAGGATTGATTTGCTGCGAATGTACAGCTTCTGTGCTTTTGCAATACGTGCAGTTATGAACAGGGATACCACATGCTTTAATGTCCTTACGACTCTTAACTGCTTTGCTTCCTTGCCTTTGTGCATGCTGATCTTAGTTCTCCTTCACTATATTAGGCATTATTAATGTATATTCTAATTTTTTTTTTCTTTAGAACAAGGAGTATTTTGTATAAAATGCTGGATAATGCAGGCATGGCTGGAGAGGGGTTATCTGATACAGAACTGTGGAGATACAGAAGAAAATACTAAAGATACTGGTTAAAGATTTGGGTTAATAAAATGATAACAATATTCTGAAATATTACAGAATATATTGATGGCTGTCTGACTGGGTTAGAGATAAAAGCAGTAGACATGCATTTGCTCTGCTTGCTCTCATTTAATTTCATCATAGTGAGTCACATAGGCATCAAGATTTATATGTGTCTGATAAGTAGTCAGGATAGAGAGTGCTAATGATGGTTGTAAGGCTTTCTAGAATTCTATTTCTTCTGACTTTGGTTGACATTGTGACTCTAAATACTGCAGATTCTGTAAATTAGTAAGTGGGAGACAGAGGAGGGGACAACCCGCCTCAGAACTCACGCCATATTTATCAGTACTTAGTCATCCACGGGTTGATTTTTTAAATTCCTCCCTTCCCCCATGTCTGGACAGCAGAATGTATGATGCTTTTCAGGGAATATTTATCAGATTGGAGTGTGCATTTATTGGAAGAAATTCAGAGAAAGTAAGTCCATGCTTACTGAGGGGTGAGGGTTTGGTGAGGGCTTTTTGATTTGGTGTTTTGTGTTTTGATTTTTTTATTTTTTTTTTAATGTGTATGTGGGGGGATTGTTTGGTTTTGTTTTGGTTACTTTTCTGGTTTTTTTGGGGGTGGGGGGATTTTGTTTTGTTTTGTTTTGTTTTTTTTCCCAAGGAACTTACTTATCCTTCAATTCATAGAAAATCTTTTTCATCAGTGATCAGTGCAGAATGGAGAGACTTGGCTGAGTCTTACTGGTTCACATGGGACAACTGTCTGTAGCACAATCTGTTTCTGCTGATGGCCCTAGCACTGACATGACAGATGCTTGGAAAGCTGCTGTCCCTACTGCCACTGTTGTTGACACCGTTGCAAGTTCTTAGAGGAAAGTTGCAAAGAGTCTTACTCTAGTTGAAAAAGAAGACTCACAGTTAAAAACAAGGTAGCCTTTTACAGTCCTGTGGGGTCTGTCTTGCCATCAAGTGCTTTTGCATGGTCTTAACTGTAGGTAGTGGGTTGAAGGTCTTCAGCTCTTTAAATGACTGTGGTGTTAATAGGAGAATTTGGAATATTATGAGGTGTTTGCACTTCTCTTACTGTCTTCATTTATATGACTTAGGTGTTTGCTGCCATTGTAGCAGTGGTCCTTAGAGGAGCTACTTTTCCAGAACATGAACAAAGAGAGCAGTGACAGTATTGCAGCTAGAAAAAAAACATGGGAAAAGATAGCTATGGGCAATTTCCACAGCTCTTAATAAGTAGCAAGAGCAAGTATAGCAGAGAAAATCAATAAAAGCCCCTTGTCTACCTTCTTACCTCCACAGCCCTTTCCTGAAACCCACAAAAAAAAAAGATGCAGGAATAAAGCATTTATCTTCAATGTGCCTGTCTGTTAGGTACATCCTATGGCTGACAGCAAGGCTCTTTTCCACTTACTTTATCATTTCATGCTTGCTTTGGTGGAGAAGAGAATCAGTTATTCTATTTAATTCTATCAGCTGTTAGAAAGTACTCTCTATTCTAGTGATATTTTCCTTTGAGCAGTTTAAATTCTTCTGAAATGGCGTGGATTTTACTGAAGGGTGTTGTTGCTATTTAGTGTATTAATGCCTACATGTTTCAGCCAGACTCAAGAAGAATCAGTTGATTCTGGGGTGCTCCTTTCCATGTACTTAATGGGAATATATCCCTTCTTTGCTCCTTTTTTTTTCATTATTTAACCAGAGAAGATAGAGAAGTGAAGTTGAGTTGGGTCTGGTAACAAAATTGTTAAGTGCCAATGTGGGGTAGGATCCCGAATGTGTAAGCACTAACTGAAGTTTAGGTGTTGCAAAATCTTGGGAGAAATCACATCACCAATTTTTACTTAGGAGTCTTGTTACTGAGCATCCTTCTACATAGTTTTCTCCTATGAAGAAGACGGCTTAGCCTGAAGAACTGGAAAAATACCTCATGTAGGTGATACAGAAGTAGGATGAAATCTCAAAATTAAATAAAACCAAGTGTGGATTTGTTCCACTTCTACTTTATAGTTCTGCTTAGAACAGAATAGAGCCCATAAACCCTAAATTTTCAGGCTGTGCTATGCCTTATCATGACTAGTGAAATTTGAAACAGAGCACGGTAACCATCTTTCTGCAGCTCTTCATATGAAACCTAGTTTAATGGCTATTACCACAAAGAGAAGGATACAAAAATGCACATTAGGCTTATTGGTATTAGAATAAAATAATTTTGAAGAAAAACCAGTATTTTGCACTTTTCTGTATTGCAATCAGCTGGAACAATGGCTAAAAAAGTGACTAAACTTCTCATTTCAAACACTTTTCATGATGGTCACATAAGGATATTGTGCATATATTGTTGTTGACTTGGTCACTTCAGAGTGAGGACCTATGAAGATTGACCCAGTGAAAACATATGTTATGTTCCCTAGTGAGGGAATAGGAGTTCAAAATTGACAGACAGGTTTGGTGTACTCAGCATCAGGAATTCAAGCTGTGGAAGACAAGGCAATAAGAAGTCAGCATGCCTGGAAGAATAGCATACACGTTCTCTGATATAAAAATGACAAGCGAGGAGAGCTGAGTTACCATGATGATGAGTTACTGTGCTCATCTTCTCCTAAGCAATGTATCTGCTGCCCAGAGAAGGTGTGGATTCTCTATCCCTGGAAGTGTTAAGACCAGGCTGGATGGGGCCCTGAGCAACCTAGTCTAGTGGAAGGTGTCCTTGCCCATGGTGGGGTTGGGGGTGGGAGTTTGGGACTAGATGATATTTAAGGTCCCTTCCAACCGAAACCCTTCTATAATTCCATTATTCTTTCAAGAAACAGGTACTTCGAGGGAATATTTGCCCAAGTTCATTGAAATGTCAAATAATTTTATTTAAAGACATTGAGAATAAAGAAAATGACTGCATCTTTGAAATGCTTTTGATGCAAAAAGAAAATTAATGCAGATGTATGGATTGCCAAATGTTATGTTATTCTTTTATAGAGAAAAATTGCATTTTTCCCACTCCACTGACATATTTAAGCATGGCTACAGCCTTAATAAAGTAAACCTAAGCCCCACACCATTAAGGTAACTCTGCAGAAAATTAGGGACTAAAAGCAGCAGAAGTTTGCATTGCCTGTTTGACCTTCATGAGAACAGTTGTGCAATCAATCTTTTAAGTTTAACAGAAGTGGTATAAAATTTGAGGAGGAGACATAAATTTTGCTGCATATGCAAAGAGCTGCATGTAAATGGGTTATATACCTGTCAAATCTTTAGCTGAACAATATAGACTGAGATAATACCACAAGTCAATCCCTTCCTCAAGTTTTGTGTTATTGGATTTGATTTACTAGTAAAACCACATAAACCCCAACTAATCTTCTTGAATTCTGTGTGAGGTTTTGCTTTGTCCCCTGCTCTCTTCTGACTTTCTGATCTGGAAGAGCTGCTTTATATGGAAACGACTCATCTATCAGTATGACTTGGCATTTTTTGTCTTCATTTGTAAGATTGTTGTTTTTTTTTTTTAGGTTGTGTTGATTTGGGTTTTTTTTTTAAGCAGGTCAGTGCACACAAACTCAAATTTCTACCTAAATCTGAAGTCTGCAACCTGCTACAAATACCAAATACTACAAAGAAAAAAGGAGTATTTTATTTATATGCCAGTGAATGTAAATAAAAGTGCTATGTGCTTACACAGTGTCAGGAATAATTTATATTAATTTTTAGGACAATTACTATATGATTGATTAGACTGGGGGCCTTGCTGCCAAAGGATGTTGTAGAAACATAATCATGGAAAAGGTCAAGTATCTGTATTTCTAAACTGAACAGCAGAAACCCTTAGTTCTACAGAGCAGTTACGACTGACAGAAAATTTTAGAGCAGCTTCACTGCAAACACAAAGCAGATGCTGTAAGTGAATTCAGATTTAAAAAAAAAGAAAAAAAGAAAAAGCAATCAGTACAGCAACCCTAGCAATACCTGTTCTCACATTAAATTCCATTTCTTTTTCACAAGCTCCCATTATCAGACTTTGATGAAACAGGTTTTTTTGACTGCTAATCCACAATATGTGGTATGTTCAGGACTGAAGGAAGATGAGTGAAAATCCAGCACAAAGTGCTGTTTGAAATCTCTGGTACTACTGGAAAAATAAAAGTGCAGAGCACAGATTGGAGGACATTATTGGCTTAAGTCCATCCAAAGGTTCCTGTTGGGAATGTTGCTGGTTGAAAACCGGTATTCCTGCGGTGCTGGTGTACATTTGGGCTCATTCTTGCAAATATGTCCAGTAAAGTCACTCATCAAATGTGTTTGCACACATAGTCAAAACCTCTCACTGCATTTGAAACATATTCCAGCGAGCTTTGCATTCCTTTTACATCTTATAACTCCTTATTCTGAGTTCTGAGAAAACAAGCATTTTGTTTTCATGAAATTCCCAGTAATTATCACATGTCTTGATAGCTGTGATTTACAGCAGATTAGAGTTTCAAGCACTTGCAGGCCTTATAGGACATGGAAACCAAAAGGGCACAAAAGTGCACAAAGGTGCTTTATTAATTCAACATGAGAATTAGTGCCTGGGCCGAGGGGTTGGTACACTTTGTAGTGCAGGAAGTAGCATGTTTATCAGGGATTCCCAGATCCCTCAGAAAAGTCCATAATTAATAGTTGTTGTAGCTTCATTCATATATTGGCAAAAAGCCTAATAAATGGCTTCTGCATCTGCTATTTCAGTGATGTCATAGGTTAGTTTGTTCCAAAGAAAGAAGAAAGATGAAACATAGAAAAATAGACGTTTTTTAAAATTTCTCTTCATAACAAATGTGTAGTTGATAAAGTCTTTAACAGTGCAACTTTCTGCAGTCACTAATAACTGAGTATGTTTACTTGTTCTTTGATTCGCCCAAACTATTTGGTACTCATACCATTCATCTCTGACTGCATGATAGGCCAGTAGAGATGGTTGTATCACTGAAATACAAATGATTGTGAAGCAATGTGCACGTGTACACACATGCCCACAAATTAAGATTCTTCAAATGTGTGTCCTGTCTGTACTACTGCTGTAACGCAGGAAATTGCCAGCTAGCATTTGTATTCATATCAAATTAGTTTTCATCACCATCCACATAAATGTCATAATAGTCTAATACAGTCATAAACAACTTGACTGCACTGGTATTTTATTTTGAATTTAGGGAGCTAGTTACAGTACACCAGTTCTTTACTCAAAAGCTCAAATATGCCAACCTCAGCTTGATATCTCATTCCCTGTAGGCATACATTACTCATTTCGGCTCAGTCACCAAGATTTTGTGTGACAAGCTATAAAAAGCTCTACAACACTATATGTATGGATCTAGGTGGATCCAGCTATTATTAAAGAATTTTGGACAATCCACTGTTCTAATTTCTCATCACTACCCAGCTTTATAGGAGGCTAAGTGAACTTTGTGCATATGAAAACAGGAGATATTTTATGAGGCTATGAAGCTGGGTGCCATTTGAGGATTAGTGGTAATTCTTATGACTGGATACTTTATGTTGGCATGCCAGGACAAGTAAGTGAGAGAAGGATTTACTTGAAGCTGTCGCCTGGAGAACAGTTCCACTGACCGTTTGGGTTGGGTTTGTAAACATTGTTTGTCTGGTCTTGTTTGAGGTGAGGTATAGTGTGCCGCATGTAGGTTGACAGTTGTGATACAGGAGTCACAGAAGACCCATATTCTTATGGACCATTAGCTTGAGGACCTGGCAGGATAGCCTTTGGAAACTGGGAACTGAGTCCTGGGTCTCCATAGACTATAGTGAGAACTATACATGTGTAAGCACTAACTGAAGTTTAGGTGTTGCAAAATCTTGGGAGATTAATTTGGGCAACTTCTCTAGAAATATTTGCTCTCTATCACATTGCTGCAGTTTCTGTTGATGTTTCCCTCCCAACAGCCCTTTTTTCCCTGCAGAAGCCCTCCAGGCAGACTCAGGATACCCAGGTCCCAGTCTGACTTTGTATTTAAACCCAGTGTCAGAGTTGACCAACCTTTTTCCTTTGTGTAGCTTTCCTGTGGCTGTCTCAGAGGAGACCCGTTTGAGATCAGTGGGTCTGCTGGACTGGTGTGCTTGCTGGTGATAAGGAGGTGGGTTGTGTAATGGAAATGTGTCTGGCTGAGTGATTAGAAAAAGTTGGGAAGGGGAGGAACTGAGCACACTGCATGAGGACTGCATGCCTGTTTTGTTTCCCATTGCTCAGCCCTATTCCTTGCTTTCTAGTGGACCTCTACAACCACTCTACTCTCTGAATTTGTTCCATCTTTGTTTTTTTTTTTATTAAATTTAACTTCAATTAAAGTTTACTTGTATCTTTTATCATTCAGAAAAAAAACACTATTTAAATATTTAATGCAGAAAATTGCAAGACTGGGGAAGAAGGAGAGCAATACTATGGAGCCAGTATGCTTTTGGGTAGCGTAGCAGTAAAGAAGATGGAAATGCATTAGAGGCCAGGGAGATACCAGGGAATGGTTTTTATCAGTGACAGTATCTGCTGTTGCCTGGGCCATTGCCATGACTTTCACACCTTTGTGGGATATGTTTTATTTCTTACTTGGCAGTGCATCCTTTTGAGAATGAATGAGTGATTTTTTAATAGAACTGCCTAATTAAAAGCCCTAAATTCCACCTTAAGTAGAAAACTGAGTTTTGCCGTGGGCTGCGAGGACACTTCCGTAACGTGGACGATTTCTATTGGGAGCTGCAAACGTGTTAGGCAAGGATGAACTGGGCATCCTTGCCTGTTACTGAACTTTATAAAAATTTGCTTTTTCTCCCTACTCACTTACATAAACCAGCTTTTTCTGTTTTCTTTTTGCTTGTGACTAAAACAAGTTGCTTCTTTCATTGTTTTTTCTTTCTGTATCTTGCTCTTTTTTCAAAGAATTATGCAGTTTCTTGAGCACTGAGGAACCAACATCTATAAATTTGTCTTTCTAACAAACTACACTGAGATATTTGAAGAGTTACTTGCACAGAAAATCATTTGAGATACAAATTGTTCACAATTAGGATGCTGAGTCACCTCTACATCTATTAGATATTTTAAGTAGTGATTTGTCAATCAAAGCCAACAATTAAAGCTTCTCTAAATAAAGAATTTATGTTTTCCCCTCATGATGGTGTCACTGTCAAGGAGAATAGAGCAATAGGAGTGAACTTTAGAGCAAAACAGTTTGTCCTGAGGACTTGATATTCGCACTAAATAAATTTCAGGGAGCTGTTATTTGTGGTAGGTCTAGTCTGATCCAATTGTAGTTGGAGCACATAAGTTTCACTCTTGGAGCACGTCTTCTGGTTATTTTCCTCTGAAAACAAACCTGTTCACTTGCTCTGAGATTATGTGATGGGAACCAAAACACAGTAAGCATGGATGACTGGGAAATGCCTTCAAAAGTGCACTCTGCATCCAAACAAAACTGTGAAAGTAGATGGCGTTTTGGCATTCTTTCTATTCCTTTTCAGTTTTCACAACTTGAAACCCAAATGAATAATTAATAACACAAATAAAAAACTATAATAACAAAACTCCAAAAATAGAAATTCTAAGTTTACAAACCCTTAATAGTTTTGCAAATATTTTGGAATATTAGTATCTTTGAAAATATACCTGACAACTGGGCAGACGGAATGGAGATTGTTCATGTGTCTATACTGCAGTTTTTGCTATGAAATAGCAGTGCTCCAAGTGGACATTTGATCTTCCTTGTTTGTCTTGTCTTTATTGCATGATTCAGGTCATCCATTGTCCAAGACACCTATTACTTCAGTGGGTTTGGTTCAAGCCCTCGGGGCTGTAATTACTTAGCTGACTAATGCCAGTAAGTTTTTGGGAATTTGCAGAGAACTATGATTGCACAGTTCCAGAGAACCTGGGCCTTGCATGTACACAGAGCTGTTCTCTTAGGGGTTTTAAAGGATTAAATGTAATAGCAGTGTACACTGAAACAGAAAGTGTGATAATCTTAGTTAGCTTGCTTGCGTGGCAGAAGCAGCTTGGAAGTGCATAGCATTTGCAGTGAAAAAAATCTTTTGTCTGGTTAGATAAATATCCTCTTGTCTTCTTTAACAAAAATAAAGTTCATGTTTTGAGATTGCATCGTGCTGTTTCCATAAAGCTTCCTTGGTTATCTAACTCCTTTGTTTTGCACTGGTGTTTAATCACTTGCAGTATCATACACTCTTCAGCCATGCACATTATCCCTTAATTATATACGACTAAGCCCCTCTTGACTGTAAGACATGTTGTTTGTTCAAACGCACTTACAAATCCATTTTCTTATCAGTTCTTTGCTGAACATTTACACAACGGGGTACTGTTTAAATATGAAAATAAACCTTTTATAAAAAAATTGTTTGACCCACCCACCTGGCTTCCATCTGTGATTGTTCTGTCTCTGCAATCTGTTGTCTGCTTTTCCTCAGCGTGTTCTTTATCTTTTTGGATGGCTGCTATCTTTGAGCGACTTTATTGCCCCTCCCTATTTTCTCTGTGCTTAGTAGAAAGTGACATTTTCAAATCATAAGGATCAGCCAGGCAGATTTGATACGCTCTCTGCTGTAAGACACACTTCTGTTCAGAGTATGCAATTAGTAAAGACAACTTCATTTCACAGTATCACAACTCATGCTGTACTATTTGGAATTAAAGCATTGTGTGAATCCAAGGAGTTTTATCATAAAAACTGGTACAGATAAATCTGTCAGAATTAGCAATGTTTTTTCTTACCACATGCTTACTGAAACCCAGAAGTTTCTTTATATTTTGTTCCAGTTCATCTCCATGTCAGTGAATTACTACAGTTATGCATTTCCTTTATTTTTTTTTTTTAATTAAAGGGTAGTTGTGTGTTTGTAATCTCTTAATAAACTGACACTCTAATCTTTAGATAAAGAGGTTAAATCCATTTTTATTTTAAAGGATTATAGTTAAATTCTTACAAAGACAGTTAAATTTCCAGTCTATGCACTGATAATTTTTTTATTGTCTTTTTATTGCGAACATGGAAGGGAATCCTTTCTTAAAGAAATTAGAGTGTATTTTTTGTTTCCTTTCTGGCAGCACTTCTGTTTCTTCCCATTCGAAGCCAAATGTAACTGTGGAGAACAGTTGCTTTTTTGCAGTAAAGTTCCTTCAAAAGCACCACAATGAACTCAAAGGCATGAACATATTTTTTTCTAAGTAGGACAATCAGCATTAAATGTAGAAATATCTGAGATCAAGATATGCAAGTAAAGTTATTTTTAGATTCTATAGCACTGTTGTGCTGAAGTGGAGTAATTTCTCTCTTGTGGGTTCTTAGAAGTTGGTCTTTTGTTTGGATGGATTTGCCTGCTGTATAATGATGGCCTTGAGGAATGTGTTACAGAAACCTGTGAAAGTTTTTTATTCTGGATTGAGGCCTGGAATGGTAATAGTAGGTCATTGTCCAAAGGAAACAAAAAATGTGTTATTAAGTTATTTTAACTTCATTTCAATTGGAAGGCTTATAGAGATGCCTGCTTCTATTCTCTTTCACAAGAAAGCCCTCCAGATTTATTTCTTGCCAGCCAATTATTAAACACCATTATAGTTAAATTAAACATCCACAACAAGTTGATTGCCTCAAAGCTTCAAGAAGAAACAGAACAGATCCATTTGCAGCACTTGCTTTACAGAGAACTTTATCCTTGAACCATGAGATGTGAGAGATACCTGAGACTCGCCCAAAAGACCTTCATTATTACATGGGGCCCAAATTGGTCTCATGAAAAGATTTTAGATAATCTGAGGCTTTCATAGGAAACCGTTCCATTTTATTTGTACCTGGAGAGCTGTAAGACAGGATTTTTGGGTTTTTTGGAGGGAATCATCTGTGTGAAGAGGAAGTCTGGCATAAAGATAGAATGATTAAGCTTAGTGCTTTTCTCTCCACAGAAGCAGAAGAAGCTACTCAGGTTATATTTTTATTGAATTTATATTTTATTAATGTGTTGATTAAACATTGTTGCTGAAAGGAGTGTTTCTAATCCTTTTGCACCTTCTACTCCATTTTGCAGCCCTCTGCCCCTATGTTAGTGTCTTCACAGACACTTAATGGCTGTAGAGTAAACTGGATTGAGGAACCAATAAAATAGCACAAAAGTTAGTTTTACAATAGTATGTCACAAGATTTTGTACATAAGGCCTTAGTGATATATGAATTATCATGCCCATATAATAAATTTTTTTATTTTGCAGAAGTAGGTTGCTGTTGGGGAACTTCTTTTTCAGCATAGGTGTATCTACATTGTATTTTGGACATCAGCGTTGAGCATTTGAGCAAAACAGACTTATCTGAGTGTTTAGGCTTTTAAAGGCAAGTGTTGGGTGAACTTCATGGCATCCTGGGAAGAAAAACTTGGTGTAGTATCCTCCAGGTGACTTGAACCAACACTGTCCACCCATACCTGCCCATGGATGGGGTCAGGGAGGCAGGGTCAAGGTGTGGATTCTCCTGGAAGGTTGCAGAGGGGCAGATCCAGTCTGTAGACAGCCTGAGAAATACTTACCTGCAGGCATCTGCAGTTCCTGGGGCAGCATAAGCCATCTGTCCCCTGCAGCCACCGGACTTGTCCATTGAGGAACAACTCCGATGGATGAAAGGCAAATTGCAAACCTTGATACTGCACACTTAGATCTCCTTGAGTGGTAGATGTAGCTGGCGTATTTCAATGATAGACCAAAACTTACCCCTCTTTCTGTTATCCCTCTGATGGTAATTTAGAAGCAACTCTGTCAGAAAAGCTATCATTGCATCTTCCCTTCACCAGTTCATATTTCTTCTCCTAGAAGTTTCTCGCTGCTGCTCCAAGGAAGAGAGAATGGGGTAGATAGGGAGTGAGAGGGTTTTTTAGATATTTGTTTTTGTAAGGTTTGGTGAAAAAACAGTGACTCTCTGATTAGAAGATTCTGACAGCCGTACTGGCAATACTATGGATGTTTATTTGGCAAGGGAAATGAGAGCCTTTAGGGGGCTTACTAGGCATTAGAGATGCTCATGTCAGGGGACGTGTTCACTGCTCTGTATAAAAGGTTGTCATATTGTGGTTGTGTTGGAGTGGTGCTGTGTAATAAGGTTGCTATTTAGAGTGTGACCGTCGCTCTTTGTTTGTTTGATTTGAGGTAATGAGGCTAAAAGATGCTAAAATAATGGAGTTTCTTAACAAAAATCAATAAGAGAGTGAAAAAATCCAGTCCTACCTAGTACTCATTACTTTTGGATTCCACTGTACATTTTTGCCTTTAATATCCTAGAATCATATACTTATTTAGGTTGGAAAAGACCCTTGAGATCATAACCGGTACCCCAGCACAGCGAAATCTACCACTTAACCATGTCCCTAAGTTCCACATCTACACATCTTTTAAATACCTCTGGGGACAATGACTGAACCCCTTCCCTGGGCAGCCTATTCCAAAGCTTGCAGCCCTTTCAGTGAAGAAATTTTTTCTTATAGCCAAATAAAACCTCCTTTAGCACACCTTGAGGCCATTTCCTCTTGTCCTGTTGATTGTTATTTAGGAGAAGAGGCTGACTATCCCCTCCTTATAATCTCCTTTTAGGCAGTTGTAGAGAGTGATAAGGTCTTTTCTGAACCTATTTTTCTCCAGCGTAAACAACTCAAAAAAAGTTCCCTTAGCTACTTCTTGTAAGACCTGTGCTCCAGACCCTTCACCAACTCCGTTGTTTTTCTCTGGACCTGCTTCAGCACCTCAATGTTCTTCTTGCATTGAGGGACCCAGGACTGAACACAGTTCTAGAGGTTAAAGATGTTTTGTTGAATCCAAAGGCCTTTGCTACATTGGAAAGTCAGGTAAGAAGACCCAGAAGACCATGGAAACCTTGTTGGCCTGAAATTAAAAAATTGGTTTTCAAATTATTTTAAAATTATTTTCCAAATGATTTGTCAGTGATCAGATTTTACTGTATTTTTTATGTAGAAAACAAGCAAACCTAAAATATGTGCCCCTCCCATTCCCAAATTCCATTATTTTCATTACTGTTTTGATGTTTTTCATTCTCTTTACAAAACAACAGAAAACTGTACCTAAGGCACACTGGCAACACCAAAGCCCAGGTGTGCATTAGACACCTCGAAATGTTGTGTATGGCCAGACAAGGTATGGCTGTACAGAACCTGTGTGAAATCAGAGTTTAGTCACAGAATCACCACTGTCAAAAGTCCCTGATGAACTCAGTGAGTTGTTTATTATTTAAGTGGCAGTCTGTGTAAGCTTCATTGTTTGAGCTATGCCCCTAGAATAGGGAAGCAAAATAGTTAAAGAATAATCTAATGAAAACAATCTATTGTATTAATTTCATCATCACTGGGTTGCGGTGGTTTTTTGTTTGTTTATTTTTGTTTTTTTAAAAAAGACCTTACAGTTATTAGAGTTTAATTTTATATGAGTAAAAAGAAAAAAAAAACAACAAAAACCCAACAAAAATCATTACAGGAATGTGACAAATTTAGCATGAATTTTTTGTATATCTGTATAGAATAAAAAGCACCACTTACATTCAAGTTTGCACAGCCAATTTCTTTTTGTTGCAGCAGTTCTCTGTTGTCTGCTGATGTGCTCAGGGATGTGTTATTCTGCTCAATTAGATAATCATACAAATTTCCTATCAGACCATCATAACTTTCACAACATAAGTTGATTTGTAGCTTTAGATCTGCTGAATTCTTAGTCATTGTAGTTTTAACAAATTCTTTTTTTAGTAAAAATTTCAAAAAGTTTATCACTGAATATTACCATTTTAATAAAAGAGGAAGGAACAATAACCAAAATCTAAAGATGCAGAAGCTATGAGCAAATCAAGTGCATTTCTTTATTAATTTTCTGACTGGTTGAGAACTTTCTGAGGAAGACAAATAAAATTTCTACTGGTGACAATACTCCAGGCATGTATTCATTTTTTTTGGTGATGAACTTACACCATGTCCTGCAAAGTGTGGAGCATTTGCTCCCAAACTGGCTAATGAGTTGAGCTGTCACAAAACTTTGAGCAGAAGCTACTCAAGCACCTTGCAAACCTTATCTTGAGGGAAGGGCATGGTTGAACATAAGAGGAGAAATAGGAAGTGAATGAACAGGAAAGCCAGAATATCTCTTCTTTAATTTTCTAACTCACCTTTCAGTTTTGAACTCTGTAACAGAGTTACATACCTCTGCATTTTTAGTGTCTTTTTATCTCTCACGTTAATTTCCCCCAATTTTCATGGTGGTTTTATATTTGTCATTTCCGGGAAAGTTAATGAGAGGCACATGCCTTATCCTGGTGAACTGAAAATTTAGTGAAACATTACGTCATAGCCTCAGTGCACAACTTTTAACTCACCCAGTTAATTAATTCTCCTCAGAATATGCTAGCGTGTCTTTAATTGCCATTTAGATGTACTGATTCGGAATGATTAGATTCAAAGTAATTCTGCTGTTACAGTATAGTGACATTGGGTATTCTTTGATTTGTAGGATATGTTCTTCAATCTGATTACCTTGTCCTTGTCTAGAAATTACCCAGGAAAACAGCATAGTACTAGTTGGTGCCTATGTTTCTTTGCAGCTGGATAAGTTAAAAAGACACATATACTGACATGCTTACTTTTGGGGCTTTGTTTTGTTTGGTTTGGCTTTTTGATTTTTTGGTTTTTTTGAACCAGATTTGGAGAGAGGTGAAGCTTTCACTTCACTCAGTGGAAAAATCAGAGCAAGTTACTGTTACCTAGCCAGCATTCTTTTTCTGGATCTCTGTGTGACCAGCAGTACATGAACATCTTTCAAAAGACATTAGCAGGATTTTGGAAAACAAGGGCATAATAGGCTTGGAAAATTAATATGAGGTCTGAGAGATTCCTGACAGGCAACAACAAACATTCAGTGAATGATGGTATGCAGCCATGGGACAACCCTATTTAGATATGTCATTCACACTATAGCTTAGGCACCATTAAAAGTCCTGAGTTTACTCTGACTGAAATATACAACATAGTTCCTTAGTTGAAACATGAATAATCTTTAGATGTTATTGCAGTTTAAAAATCAAGCTAAAATAAACTTCTTTTTCAGTTAGACATTTAGCATTGCATAGTAGTTAGACAAAATACTACAGTCTAAGCTCCTTATAAAACAATATATATTAGGTGCCAGAGAAGGCATAACAGATGCCATCTCTCACTATAAAAGTAATTTACAGTTTCGAACATAGCCATGACTGGAACATACACAAATTTTTGGAAAACTGGATCAGAGGTTATAAAGTCTCTTTTTGTTACTAGATTTCTTATGTCTAATATTTCACATTGAAATCTGCAGTTGGGAATTGTTTTATAACGGTCTGCTTTCAGTTTTTCTAAACTTTTCAGAGACTTCAGCTAAAAAGTGCATTTGGCCAATGTGATCTACCGGCCAAGTAACTCATAAGAGATCAATGCCCCCCAAATGTTTTAAACGTTTTATTTTTTGACACTGTGAAAGATTAAACCTTTTGCATTTCTAATGTCTCCCATGCCAAATTGTCATGTGTTTGTAGCAGGTTAATACAGAAGAGGGTTGACAAATCTTGCTATAATCACTACCCCATGTTGCTTTTATCCTTGTCTGCTGCTCATTTTAGTTGTGAAAAACCCTAATATATCAGTGACAGGAGGTCTGGATTTGTGGCTGACTGTTATAATTACTCCCACTGAGGCACTGTCAATAGGATTAGAAAAAAGATTCTAGACCTGTCCATCCTAGATGAGGTCAGCAACACTAGCAGTGGGAGTACTGTTTCTGCAAGCTGTGCCTTTAGTCCTGAGTTATGGAACCATAGACATTAATATGAAGCAAATATTTGAAAGCTCCAGTGGAGAAAGACCAGCTCTTTTTTTTTTTCCCTGCATTAGCTAAAATATCCATCTGTAATAAATAATCTAACAGCATTCATCTATGTCTCGGCCATATATATATGTATGTTAATTTTCAGATGTATCTGGGTCCCAGAGAGTTTCAATTACAGAACAATCCATTTTGCATTTTATAATTAATAAAGTCTTTGCAGCTGCATAACTTCATCCAGGAAACATCTGCACACACTCTTTGTGTATACATCATTTCTGTGAAAAGAGGGTTAGCAGAATTCTCTTTAATTTTCTTAGGCTTGGAGAAGATAGAAGGGTAGGGAGTTGATTAAGATAATGGAAAACAAATCACAAGAATGGCAAGTTATGCCCACACAGATGTAAAACAAATTCTACTCACTGCTGGTAGGAAAAAATACAATGTATAGGATCACTTATAATATAGTCAACTTATTCAAGTGAAGAGAGAAATGAACCCAGGGAAAAACCTGAGCCCTTCCAAGATGGGCAGTCAATTTGCCATGGTTCTCGGTGGGACCAGCTTGGTACCCCAAGTTCGTAGGTAATACTGATGTTTAAAATCTGTGGTTACTTCTTTGCCATCCTTTGACACTGGCTCTGGAAAAGCATTGTTTTTTAAACATTAGTTTCATCTTAGCGTGCATAAAACTGTCACACCACTAAGGCTTACTAGTGATGGCAAACTCAGGGAATGGTGCACAAACCAGAGTAAATAGACAAGGTCTCTTGCTCTGCTAGCACAGTATGTCATCTTTATTCTTATCCTCTTACACCAGCCTACTTTTTATAATGGGATCAAGCAGTAATTAGTGCATTCACATCTTTAATTATTTTCATATAAACTCAAAAGCTATTATCAAAAACCATGTTCAATCAAGTGTCTAACATGCTGAAGCAATTGTGTGGCCTTTAAGTCTTAAGCTGATATGTCACCTGGAAGCCTTGCACTTCAAAAAATGGAGATTTTCGTTTTTTAAAATTGTTTATTGCAGTAGCAAATAATTTTCTTGATTAATGTATCAGTGCCCTACAACTGTTTATTCTTTTGCTTATATAAACATCAATTGTTACATACGTCACTCATAGCCCTCACCATATTTCCATCATTGCTCTCAATTTAAGTATCCTCGTTTTCTTAGACACAAAATGAATCTCATAGTGTTCATAGTGAAAAGGTTACATAAAAATGAATAGTGCTTAACACATTCTTGTTTTCCTTTCTCCTGTCACAAAAGTGAGACTATGAACTGCTGTTTGTTGCCCTCTACATCTGCCTTCATTCCCTTCTCCAGAGGTCCTTGGACTTTTTTTTTTTTAATAAATATGAGAAGAAACATATACCTTGTTTGATCTCTAGCAGGCCTCTAAAGCATGTGGTGAGCTCACAGCAGAGAAGCTGCTATTTTTCTCAATTAGGTGCAGTCAGCAGCTTATGCCGCAGATGTGGCATCATAGTTCTTGTTAGTGTGTGTTAATTCCTCAGTATTTACTTTTGGCTTTGCAAAATTCCATTCTTTACAGTATTTGTGTAGCCCCTTAATGGATACCAAACATACTGGCGAGAAATGTTTGTGAATGCCCTGACTGCAGCATGTGCTACACACATTTCCAGGTGGGCACTGCGCACCGATGCTGCAGCTGTCTGCCCCACCCTACTGTCACGATGCATTCTTGTCCCAGCTACTGGATGTTCCAGAAGAAAGCTTAATCCAAGCCCAGAAAGATTGCTGGTAGGCTCTTTCATTGTATACAGCCACAATAGTGTACTGCTTTATCTAGGGCTTCCTCAAACCCCAACTACAGGAAAGCTCTCTCATCTGAGAGATTTTGTTCACATTTTCTTTGTAGTTCACACTGGAACTCTGCCAGCTTCCCAACAAAAAAAATCACTGATGGAGGAGGTGAGAAGATTTGCTCTGAGAAGCAGCCATGCCTGTTGCAGACAAGTGAACAAGTCCAAGGAGCTGGTCAGCCCTGGGAGGGTCAGTGATGGACAGTCCCTAGTGGTTTTGAGGCTAACATACTAAGTGAAGAATTGTGCTTGGCTGAAGCAAGACTATCTTCTGTATTTGCTGTTGATTTTGTAGTATATGGGGAAAGAATTAAAACCTAATTGTGTTGTTTCAAGCTGGTTGAGGTCAGGTAGGTAGGTGCTATTCTGTGTCTTTGTGCTGTCAGTAACATGTAAGACTTTGGAGCAGCTGTTTGAACAAAATGTAGCTTCATCTGGGAAGAGCTGTTCTCTCAAATTAGTAGCTGCAAATGACACAACAGAGTGAATGGAAGAGAATTGTATTTTGTGCTGCCTTTCTTGCCTTTCTCCACACCCCTGTGCTGCCTTTTCTGTCATACCCCAGAAGCCCTTCAGTTGCAAAACTACTGCTGGATCGTAACTTGTTTGAGGAACATCAAATGAGCTCACATTTTAATCAGATCAGCAATGAATGATGAGGATTATAGCTACAACATCAGAGTGCTGTCTCACCAGTTATATCCCCCTGCCTATCTTCTGTCATTGCTTGAGTTCCGTGCCTTGACTTATAATTTAGGCTTCCTTTATAGGGAAGAAGGGCAGTTAATGAGTGCTTTCCTGTACTAATTAAATGAAATATTAAAATAGATGTGATCAAATGTCATTTCAGTTGCCTTAAGCTTTGCCATGAGATACTTTTTGGAAAGAGTAGCTGTATTTATCACCTTAGATTTGCATGTACAGAGCTCTGGGTGTTGTTTGGCTAATGTGTTTGGTTTTGTTTTTTTACAATTAACATTTTTTAATGTTCCTTATGGAGCTAGCAGCAGTGGGGATTTTATACCACCTGTCCCTGTAATCTTAAAAATATTGCATGAAAAACTAAATTGAATCAAAATATGTAGAATCAAAATAGTGTAGAACAAAACAATCTATCTAAATTACTCATTAAAAAAAAAAATCCACCATGGCAATTTGGCAAGGGAAGACAAAAGGGAGGGAAAAAATGATCAAGCCAGTATTTTTGAATGATTCTTTCCCATCTGTTATCTGTGTAGCTGACTGGCAAGTTCTCACACCTTCGTAAGTAGTCTGTGCAACACCATGTTGATAGTTTTCAGTTGTAATTTTCTTTGCAAGAACAATGGTATGTGTTAAGAACAGATAAGGACCCATAGGTTCCCAGTTTTTAACTAATAGAAGTATTCTACTGCAAGCCTGAAAAAAACAATTTTTGTGAGAAATTTAATTTTATGAAGAAAGATGGGAGAATATTTTAGTTGTATTCCTCCAATTAGTACCTTTAATTATAGTGTACAGCCCTGCATACCCTCCTTTCAGAAGAAATATGAAGTTTTTAGAAACCTATTTAAAAGTGCTCCTTTTCCTACTGTTAAAAAATTCAGTTCTGGAATATTCTGCCTCTTATATCTCTGGGATTTATAAGTTAAAGGGATAGTTATTAAATATCATCACAAGCCTCTTAGTGGACAAAAAGCTAATGGAATGGTATCATGATTTGAATGCCTGAACCTGCCGCCTGTGTTATGCTGTGCAGGAGAATAATTGGCTTTCAGTCATGTAAACTATTCACAGACACTCAGATCCTTTGAACTCTAATAAGAAATGCACACTTACTTTAAATAGTGAGTGACTAAGCATATAAATGTCTTGATGAAGTCATCAGGAAAAAAAAAAAACAAAACTGAAAAGGAGTTTTCTGTTTACATTTTGTTACTTCTGTCTGAAATCTTTATTTTACTCTCTGCATCTTTGCTGTGTGATGTTCCCTGCTGAGAAGGACAGACTGGAAACACAGTAGGGATCTTCGCCTTTTAAGTTGCTCTTTGCTTTGCAGAGGACTACAAAGTTGTTGGAAGTTCCGGTGTATTTGTCCAGTGTTTTGTTTGGTATAAGAGGAACATGACAATTTAAGAAAGGCAGGAAACTATTATTTGGTAATTTTATCTATATTTCTATTGCAAGTGCTAAAATAGTGGACAGAAGTTTAAATGTATGCCTTAAGGTACCTGTATATAAATCTGTTCAGCTTTTGTGTGCTTTGGTCAGAAAATTCTGAAACAATGGATGAAGGTATAAAAGGATAATTTTGAGTTGAATTTGCCACAACTGTGAATTCACAGGTCAAGTTTGTCTAAAGTTCTTCTCCAAAATTCTTTTTGTTGTGTTTCTAAATAGTATATATAACAGTTACTGTGGCACAATCATGCTATAGCACATCTTATTAGCAGGACTAGATTTTCTTCTAACGCAAACTTGCACCCCTTTGTCAAAATCAAAGGCTACAAGCTATCCTGCTAATTGGCTCTGCCAAATAATTTAGGTTCCATTCACTGGAGTTTTTTCAGCACAACAAACTCTAAATGTTATGGCAATTTCAAGCATATATTTCTTAAAAACTTTGTATATTGATAGAGTAATAGCCCGAATTTCCTACTGGTGTAATCCACTGTTGATTTACATAATTAATCAGCTTTAATCTACTATTGTCTTAAGTATTTCTGCATTTATTTTTTTCTCTGTTGCATAAAATTAATCAGACTAATATGACTCACATTGCTTTAGCAACACTTTGGGTCCAGTCCAAAAGCTATTAAAGTCAAAGGTACTCCTCATTGACTTAGTGAGCTTTGGATAAAGTTCATTGTTTTCATGCTCTTTCCATCACTGCAGTACCAGACAACTGAAATAACTGTTCCAAATATCAGTGTCTTTTGATACTTTGCATTTCTGTTCTGAGAAAATATCCAAGCAAATATGAATGTAACCAAAGTAAATTCTCTCCCTCTGAATACAGAATGACTATTTAACTAGCTTTAATATTTTGATACTCAGTACAAAGTTTCACCCTCTGTCCCTTTCCTTTGCATACAGGTGATGGCTTAAGAAGGCTAGACTGTCTGTTAGGGTTGCAAGGAAAAAAAAACAAAAAAAGTGTTAAATAGTTAGAAGGTTCTGGAGAGCTTTTGTGTTTTGTCTTGCACGTTGGCAGTGTTTATTTGTAGGTTTGCCTGTAACCTCAGTGCTGAAACTGAGTCTTAATATGTTTTCAGTTTTAGTGTTGTCTGATCCCCACTTCCCTCTTCCTCATTCCCTACAGTTCTCATAGTTTATACATTCGTAAGCTGGCTGTCTAGGTTGCAGTGCTCTGCTTGCAAGTCTAATGGTAGATGTGTTTTATGTGTGTTTTTGCCTTGGGAATTGTGTCAGTAGCTGCAAGAAGTATTTCTAAACATCACCGTTGTAACACAACACATTTTTTTGATTTCATGGGTTCACAGTGGGCAAACCAAAGTAAGAAATTCTCTTGTATACATATTTCCTATTGTCTACCTTTTGCCTTTTTTTTTGAAAATTTTAATAAGTTAATTTCAATCTACTTGTCTCTTTCTGTGAAACTGGAAAACCAATTGAGCAGTTTATGCTGTCTGCTCTCCTCCTCTTTCTTCATGTTCTTACCAGCGTCATCTTTTAAAAAAATGTTTGTGCCTCATTCTTACCTCAGGATCAGGGTTTGCTGGTGGGTTACAGCTTCTTTGGGTTTCTGAGATCAGGGAAGAATAAATTTTGCTCCAAAACTACTAGTTCAGACACCGTAAACACTTCAGTGTCCTTAGAGCCGATCTCAAGAGTGTTTTCCTTTTGTTTAGGCCTATTGCAGGCATGCAGCTATTTCACACCATTATTGTACTCTTCCTTGGTGAAAAACAGATGCTTCCTTCATTTATGTGGCCTTCTGCTTTAAAATATTGCACTGCCAGCTGTTGAGGTACATATAGTATATACTTGAACTCATAAAAATGCCACAAAATTATTAACAGCATCATCTGAAGAAAAAGAAATGGTGAGCCTATCTTGCTTGAGCCAACATAACAGAATGGCCAGTTTAGATGTTTACAGAACTGTGTACCTTGTGTGACAGAAACAAAAAAAGATCAGGATATAAGTCCATGCAAATCTAAATCTTTTTTTGTTTTGTTCTGCTTTAGCTTGTGGCCGTGGGTTCTACAAATCCTCCTCACAAGATCTGCAGTGCTCCCGCTGCCCTACTCACAGCTTCTCTGACAAGGAAGGATCTTCCAGATGCGACTGTGAAGATAGCTATTATAGAGCACCTTCTGATCCACCATATGTCGCGTGCACAAGTGAGTGAGTCATGAATTTAATAGTAAAGGACGTTGCTTAACCAACCAGGTGCAGCCACTTGCAGCGAGTAGTTTGGTCTGGCTTTTCCTGTGTTTGAAAAGTACATTTTCAACGGTAAAAGAAATTGAAAGGCAGAGAGAAAAAGAGTTGACAATGAATACAGAATCAGCATAAATATAATTTTCAAGTTTGCTTGATACAGCATTGGGAAACATTGCATGTTGCCTAAGTGCATAATTCACTGTAATAGATATATGCAGGCCCATTTCTACCTAATTTGTTGTAGGCAATGTGTATTATGTGATATAATACCAAAATTAGTAATGTGAAAAATGAAAAGTAACCTCTGTGTAGCTGCACTTTGATTGAACTGCAATTGGATCTGACTTAACCTTCTAACTGCAAGTAGATTGGCCTACACAGTTTGGTGGTTCAAATAGTGGAAGTCTCCTAGATCAAAAACATCACTAAATATCTCTGTAAATCATATCAGACGTGAGAACAAAAGACTAGATGCAGCTTGTGCGGCATGTTTAGAAGAGATGAACAAATCCCATATTTGGAAAACCTGTAAAAGAGAACCTTTAAGGTATATTAAGCATTCCTTTTAATTACACAGAAGAGAAACAGCTAAAATCAGTTGCAGTAAATATACAGACAATTGTTATTCTGATGTCTTAATGGAAAATAAATAAAGCTCTTACCAAATGAGCTCAAGAAAGCTTTTATGCAGCCTATGCTAAGAATAATGAAATGTTTATGTGAAGAAAAATGCTTCAACTGTTTTCTATCTCAGTAATTGAAACGCTACCTGTGTGTCCCACTGTGGTTTTGTGTAATTACCCTGGACTTCTTTGTGTGTTTTGTAGGACCTCCATCTGCACCACAGAACCTAATTTTCAATATCAACCAGACTACTGTGAGTTTGGAGTGGAGTCCTCCTGCTGACAATGGAGGAAGAAGTGATGTGACCTACCGCATTTTGTGCAAGAGGTGCAGCTGGGAGCAGGGCGAGTGTGTTCCCTGTGGGAGTAACATTGGATATATGCCCCAGCAAACTGGATTAGTAGATAACTATGTCACTGTCATGGACCTGCTAGCTCATGCTAACTACACGTTTGAAGTTGAAGCTGTGAATGGGGTTTCTGACTTGAGTCGTTCCCAGAGGCTTTTTGCAGCTGTCAGTATTACCACCGGCCAAGCAGGTAAGTTTTCATCACTTATGAATCTCAACACTGTGAGACTGAGAGAAATTTGGAACATGCAAGCTATAGATGCAGTAAATCAGGAGCATGTTCGGTGTGTTCTGGCTCATTAATCTTTTCACCTTGCCAGCTATTTAATTTGAGCTTATACTATTTCAGGATAACCTGTCCTGTTTCTTGGCCTCAGCATTGCTTTCAGAAAGCATTCACAAACGACTTAAAGAAGACACACAGCTTTGTTATTAAATAGAATTTCTTAACTGAGGAACTTTTTTTTGTTGTTGTTCTTACTTCATTATAGTTAATTCCTAGTATTTGAAGATAAAAAAATAGGTATGACAGTTCTGTGCGGACTTCCTTTTTGAATTTTTTAAACATGTATGGGAGTCCCAGGTCACTGGAAGATGGTTTGGATTTCTGATGGTGTTTTCAGTGTTAATGTTTTCCCTCAGGACAATTTCTGATTTATCTTATATTTCCAGATATTTGATTATGAGATGCAATGAGAATGTGATGATTATTCTTTGTTTCTTCTATTTATCATAATCTGACAGGTGAAATATCAGGGGAAATAAAATCAAACCAGCATATCACCCCAGGGTAAAAAAGGGCTTTAGTAGTTGTCTGCATCTGAATGAAAGAAAAAAATAAATAAAAGAATTCTCAGATTTAGGTTTCTGAACTGGCAAGTTGCCTGTTGATAAAATTACATGCGGCAGTATTGTGCTGTGGTCTTAAAGAGAGGATAGTAAAGCTAACCTTTCGTAATTTGAACAGTCTTAAGCCAAATATTATTTGCAAGATCTCGCTTTCAAATAAATTCTGTAGAAGAAAATATAAACTGACTGATGTGATGCTTCCTGTAAGAAGAGCTGAGTAATATTTTAAAGGATACTTCATACTTATATCTTGGAGGAAATTTCAATGACTGTGAACCATGCTACTTTTTTTTTTTAGTGCAGTAGAAATGATCCCCTAAAGTAATGTTTTGAACTAAGAATAAACTCACCAAGCAGCGTAAACAAATGAACAAACAAGAATTTGTACTTTAAAGATAGTAATCTCAAAAAAACCCAAAAAAACCCAAGAAATGTAGTTCAAAACCTTCCTTCCCTCCCCCCAAATTTAGGACAGTTGATAATGGTTGTTAAAACTTAGGCTGGAGTATTTATGGGATATTTAATCTCCCTATAGTGCTTTCGTGGATTCCAAATGACATTTTGTATTATTTTGGAACCATCTCTGTGGCTGAAAGGATTGGTCTCTGTGTTCATTCAGTTCTTGAAGTTTATGATGAGATTTTCAGCACAGAAAACTTACCCTGAAACTATTTTTGCACCACAGATGATATTACTTTGGCACCGTGATTTTTCATCTTCAAAATAATTCTCCAAACATGCACAGGTGGACAGTGTTGTGCTCTCTGTAGATGACTGTACAGAGCTATCACATGAAGAAGAGGATTTGGACTTTTTCCTATTTAGCTGAATCAAATTGGCTTTACTTTATGTGCTTTGATGGTTCAGTGGCACACAGGGTAAAGGAAGAAACTGTGCAATTTAGTGGCTAGTATCACATCTCAGGAAGATGAAAAAGCCTTAATCAGAAGTTTGCTGTGTTTTCTCCAAGATAACTCATTATAGTTCATTGTTTTATGTTGTCATAGTCATGGATTTGCAGGGCTTTTATTAAGCCAGAAGTTATAATAGTTATCCTGTGCTATCTTATAAGTAACACAAGCTACGTGATTTTATTAAATGAACCTCACATCAAGCCCAGAGATGTCAGTGAAACTATAGCTTGCATATATGTTAGAGACAACATCTACACTTTACTAAGCATTTAAAGTAATCAAAAATCTTCAATCTCCTAGACAAGCTTTGTAAGACCTTGAAGAAGGAGATCTGACTCTGTTCCTTCCCTACGCTTCAGTTTACTTTGGGATTATGCACAGAACAGCACTTCCCAGGATAAGAGGCTGTTTAGCGAAAGGGTAAAACTGAAGCTTTGCCTGTTTAGCACTTTTGATTATAAAGATTTAAAGGCTTCCAATTTGGCATCTAAAAGGAATATACATGGGAGGACAGATTTTGGAAAAAAATTTCTTTAAGCTATTTTCGTTGCAGTTTTCTCTGTAAAATGAAGGTAACCTTCACTTTTCCATACCAAGCTCTTCAAGATTTTCTGATTAGAAGTGCCACATAAATGCAGCTTTTTGTTTTTTTCACAGAGTTACAAAATTTTTGTTAAAGAAAATACAGACTTTCAGAACAACTGCATTTAGCAAAAGGAAAGACCTCTGCTACATTTTTGTTTTTTGCAACAGCATGTTTTGGATCCTAATACTGATTTCTTTGGTTTCTCAAGGAGGAAAATATTTTAGGTGGAACAGATTGATGGCTATAATTGAACAGAAAGAGACTGGTTGCTCAAAGGAGACTGTTATGCTTCTGTGTTTCTCTTTTATTTTACCATGGAGAGAAAGAAAATGTTGGATTTATTTATAGCCAAGTAAACTAGGATTCATGCAGCTCTCATTTGTTCCTGTGTGACTGTTCTATACTTTTGGCAAAACAGACTTTTTTATGCCCATACTGCTTTTTATGTGTGTAAATGTGCCTAACTAAACCTTCTTCACATGTTATTATGCTAACACAATAGGTGGCTATATATAATTACTGGGTTCACCAGTAGCACAGAGGATTGCAATGAGATTTTCCCTTTGTAGTTTTAGTTTAATTGAATTGCTCCTTTGTGGCCATAGTCACAAAATTCAAATCATTGTGTAATGATAACAGGAAATTATTGATAAAAGAATGGGGTTATAGAATATATTCAATGTTTCTTCACCCACATGTAACAAGCTTCTGATGAGACAAAGAGAGCATGACACATAAAAGAACCAGGTGGTGGATAAAAACCTATTTATATTTGTGGAAATAACACAATAAAATGACTTCAAGTGAGGAGGTATCATTTCACATCGCTTATACATACACACGTATGACACGTTGCTATTCATTCCTTGTTTTAAAAAGACTTTGTGACTAGGCTATCAGTTGTCATATGGCATATTTTTATGCTTCAGCCAAGAACGACGAGGCTTTTGGTTTTGCTTTTTTTCTTTTTTTGACAAGATTAATTACACTAAGTCCCCCAGGAGTAAACCATCTTGTTTTATATCTTGCCTATCCAGCATCATATAAAGAATACAGGATGTCATCCCAGTACTGCAAGCTGATCTATGAGAACCCCTGCATCCTTGTAGAATTCAGACTTGAATGTGACTAAGCTCTAGTTGCAATAAACAAATGCACTGAAGAACTGCACCTGGTGAACAGCTGAAAAGCACTACCTTTGCGAGCTTGTTAAATGGGTTTTTACCAAAGATAAAACTGACCACTTCCCTGATAAGATATTTCCCTTTCATTTGTATCGGTAGTGCCTTTTTGATCCATCAAATTCCTTCCCAAATTTTACATTTTTTCCATACAACACCCAGAAGGTGAAAGGAAATTGGGTAGGTTTCACTGCATATGAATATTTGTTATATTTTGGCATTCGTGCATTTTCATTTTACAAAATATGCTTCAATATCAACTTTATAATTTTTCTTTTGGAGTTTTTGCAAAGATAGTGCATTTTTAAAACGATCTTTCTGCACCATTTTCTCTAGAATTTATATGAATTAACAATGGACTCATCTCTGGTAAAGGGTTAGGTACACCCAACCAAGCCAGGGCCGTGATAAAGCTTAGGATATTTTGAATGAATAACAAAATTTATCAGGGTTTGAGAAAATTTAAGTGTGTGTCCTGAGCCTGCTTAAATTGTCTTTATAGTCATTGAAAAGAAAAAAATAATATCCAAGGGGTCACTCATCATGCCTTATTACTGTAACTAAGACAAACAGCAGCTAAAATGTAATGCCAATAACTGTCCCTAAATGTACTCATTGCTCTTGTGCAGGGAGCACTTGCTAATGCTTGCTGCTGCTTCACAGCAGGAGAAAGGTGCCCCATAGCACTCTTTGGTCATGCTGTGCCTTCAGATGCATTTAATGCTGACAAACTTCAAGTGGTTAAAAAATCTTGATTCAGTTCCATAATCAAGACTTACTCTTGAAAAACATTCTTTTTTAGTAACAATTTCCTTTGTATATGTTGATTTGCTGCTATTCCTTTTTTACATCTTAGAGTTCAATTTAAGACCTTTTCCTACAAAAAAAAAAAAAATCAGATTCTCAGATTTCACGGTTAAAAAAAAAAAGGGAGACAAATTTTCAAATTGGCATTATCCCAGCAATTTGAATTGAAAAAAACATTGCATGCTATAAAATCATTACTATTAGCAGCAGCACTGTTGATTTACATAATAAGAAGAAATGGCTGAATGCATAAATGCAAATCTGTGGGATGGATTCTGCCTTTCTTAGGTAATTCTTAAGTCTTTCTAAATGAGAGAGACACTTCACATTCTCTCATGTTGCATTTTCCTTTCATTCTTGCTGCTCATAATTTTTCTTTTCTTTGTTTATTTATGCTTTTTCCCCAGCTCTCAATTATTCCTACTCATTTTTTAAAGTCTCTTCTTTCATAGCCTCTGCGCTACTGACCATCTATTTGTTTCCTGTTCACTGTCACTCTCATTTAAGCCTGACTTTCCTTCAGCAATGAACTGTCCCCCAGCAGAGGCAGCAATCAAGAAGATTGATGCCTGCGGCTTTCCCAGTCACTACGACCTCAGTGTTCTAGTTCTGTTCTCACTTCTCTCCTTTCCCCAGGCCATTTTGGTTTCTTCCCATACTGCCACCAAGTTGTTTTAATCTACCTTTGTCTACATCTTCCATTCAATGTTCACTTCTAGTGCTACATGACAGCTTATTACAAATAGCTTCAGTGTTCAACTTAACATTTCCTCAGTGTTTTCCCATTTCAGTGGACTTGCCTTAGCTATGGGTTTCCTTGGTTATTTCCTGGTAATGACTTTACTTTTTGAGCTATGCTTCATCTCCTAACATCCAACTCTTGGTCAGTTTTCACAAATTGATATAGCTACATCATCAATATTTATTTTTTTAAAAGCAATGCCTCATGTAAAAATAATTCAGATTATAAAAATAATGTTTTCTTTCTACCGAATGTGTTCCACCTGTTGAGCTGGGGGAATTATTTTACAAAAAGTCACTTTTCAAATGCAATATTCACTAAATGCTTTCATTAAATGGAAGTTTTTAGAAACATATATGTGATGATGACTGCATTTTGGGTTACCATTTTGCTTATTTTTTTAATGGGAGCTATATGGATGTCTGTGCTTATTCTTAGGATATATTATAATATTTTTAAACTTTTTCCTAGACCAGAGAGCATAGCTGTGTAAGTGTTCTGCATTCCATGATAATCAACTAAAAAGGGAAAAATTAGAGTAGAAATTAGTTGCATATGATGGTTATTATTCTTCTATTTTTTTCGATGTCTTTTCAGTACATTAAAAGAATGGATTGGATTATTTCTGTGGAGCTAAGACTGCTTATTGATCTGCAATCACATTACCCTGAACTAATATCACAGAATTTTTTACAGGAGGCGATAACTGAGTTTATACCTGAATTAAACTGGTGGATAAAAACTTGATAAGAATTCCAGTCTCTGTATAGCAAATACCATCAGATCAAGGAAAGCAGTTTGTTCATTCACTGATTGTATCAGGTCATATTTAATATTGTGATATCCGCAAGGTTATAGAGATACTACAGAATTGCAAGGTTGGGACATTATTATTAGATTATTAAATGTTAGATTTTTCTTCAGGAGTTTCACAAAGAAAGAAATATCTGTATAGGATATAACATGGTATGGCACATATATTTGAGAGTTTTGATGATATTTTATATACATACACAGAACATGTATATTCACAAAAAATTTGGAATGGCAAGCAGTATGTTTTATACAAAAATGTACCACAGAGTAGCTAATTGATATTAATTCCTTTTTTTTCCTATTATTTAGTTCTGATTTGTTCCAGTATTTTTTCACTGAAAGATAAGAGAGGTAAAAAGCAAGCAGGTGCTAACTGTGTTGCTTAGGGTCTGATCCTGCACCGCTGAAGTCAGTGGAAGCTTTGTCATTGACTTCAATAGGAGCAGGATTTGAACCTTATGCTCTGTCAGAACACACAGGAACAAAAGCAATGGGTGCTCTGTCGTCATGAAAGGAAACTTTAACTTCATATCACATTTTGAGTCTGACTATGTCAGGTTTTGCACATCAGTTTGTGACTGAATGTAATTTGGATTTTTTAATAGTATACTAAACTATGTAAGTTTTGTACAGTGTACTAAAGTAGTATACAACTATGCAGTTGTTTTTTGTTTTTGGTTTTTTTTTTTCCTCAAATGGATATCAGAACTCTTGCCTGTCCAGCTCTATCATAAAAGCTTTTTTTTGGAAGAGATGTAATATAAGAAACTAATTTTTTTTTTTTTTCTATATACACTATGCGAATTTTACAATAGTTAGAAGTAAAAAGAATGGGCAACTTTACTCTAGTGTAACTACAATAAGATAAAGTAAAGCTTCAGCTTCACAGAAACAGAACTCCAAATTAGAAATGGTCTGATTAAGCTATGTATGTTGAATGTTTGGTGGCAACCTGCTCAGAGAAGCATGACAGCCGCAGGGCTATTGACTTTCCTGTGCACTGAGCTATTGAAAAAGCAGGTTATGTCACCATGGTCTAATGTACGCTACTCAAGAATAATTTCACGAACTGCACAATAAAAAACTATGTACTTGAGGAAGAAAATGAGCAACATGAAGTACAATTTAGCCATGGAAAGGAGGGATTACTTTACTGATGTCACACAAAGGGCTAGGAGCCCCTTTTTTCTTTTAAAAACATAGACCAGCTATCTCCTCAATATTTATGAGTTAGACCAATTGTGTTCATAAAAACAGTGACAAAAAATTAACCCTTGTCTAAAAAAGCAAGTATATGTATTAACATCACACTGTCTATGACCAATCCCTGAAAGTTCTCTAAAATTAAAGAGCTCTACTTGTGACACCTGCTGGGTGAATTTTTAAACCCTCATAAATATGCCTGGCTTTTTCTTTCACTTCATCCATAGTTAGATTTTTTCCTCAGGGCCACAAGTTCTTTTCAACAGAATAGAAACTCCTTGCAGTTTATTTTGGGAACTTTAATACGTGGTTCTGTGATGACCCAGCTAGCGTCAAAGATTTTCAAGACAGGTACACTACAAAGACACAAAATTGCTTGATATATTTATGCTTGGTAATACACATTCTAGAGCAGCTAATTAACTTAAATGCAAAGAATATACAACGCCGTAGACCATTGATTTTCACAGCAGAACAACATCTCCAGATCTTCCTTTTACTGCCTCCTGTGAACTGTAGTATGGTAAGTGGATGCAGGATATAAATAATTGCAGGGCATCATCAGTAGGAACTCTGAACTCAGTGTTCTTTGTTTGTTTCAGACCTTTTGAAGAATTCAAGTGCCATTGTCATTAGAACAAACAAAGCCTTTTAAGTGTTCAGATGATTTTTCAATGAGAAATGAACATCAGTGTTGAAAGGCACTATTGCAAGAGTGTAAATACTACCAAATGTGAAATCCTAATTAAGGTTGACTGTAGTGAATTAAAAAATTCTTAGACTGTAACATCTCTATATAGTGAAGCATTTGATGACAGCATGGCATGGAGCCAACCTACTGTAATGACTCCTGTGGAAATCTTTAGGAGAGAGAAGGTAGCTTGTATAGGGAGAGCTAAAGAAGTTTCTTCATTACGCTTAAATGAGGCCATGTAGAATTGTCTGGCAATTTAAGACAGTGTATTTCCAGTTTCCTTTTTTTATATGTATTTTCTTTAGAATAGAGTCAGAGATTGTGCTTCTTCTCTTCTGGATCACATCATTACTTATTTATATTTGTTGTGTGTGCCAATAAGCCACCTTTTTTAGAAGAAAAAACAGATTTGGCTAAATGAGCCCTCAGTGGAAAAATACAAATCTTCCTCTTCTGGCTCATGGCCTTTTGGCAGTTTAGGGAGTATTAATGTCCCAAGAATAAATGATTCACCTCTGGCAGGAAAGGGTGAAGATAGACAAAGTCTTTGAATAGCTGGATATGATCTTTCTGATGCTAGTGAGGTACCGAGAAAGGGAGACATCTCCCTTACTAGACCATTGCTGACTTACCCACTATGACAACCCATGGGTATCAGCAGATTTTTCAGGTGCTGGAATAGTCTCAATAATTAATAGCCTGGACAATTTTTGCCAACTTTGACACATCACTGCCCTATGTAGTTTCTTGTGCTTTGTATGTGATAGAACCAGCCCTGACTCCATAGGGCATATTTGTAACTGAACAGTTTTATCTACTACTCTTTAGTGCTTGTATTGTTTTGTACAGTTAAGCATTTCTGTAGTCTTTCCCTGTAACAGTCAAAATATCTAATTGGTTCTATTTCTGGAGAGAACTCGCATGGCAATTTACTGAGGAAGCCATGGTTGAAGGCTGCAAATTGACAACAATAAAAGTGTTATCCCAAGTTCAATAGTTAATGTTAAGATAGGAGATGCTGATTATCTTTTTCTTTGCTTCATTAGTGATGAATGGAAGCAAATTTGATGCAGACAGCAATCTGGTGGAATGATGCAGAGCTATCTATGAAAACATCTGTACTAATCCACCAATGCAGTAAATTATAGCTACAAGCAAACGACATTGATCCAAGAGGATCATTAACAGCTTTAACCAACTGATCCAAGTAATAGGGTAAATGAGAGTACATTATCAAGATCTGATTTTTACAGCTGTCAACTACAATTGCTAAAGCATTGTTACCACTTCCTCTCAACTTCAACCATTTTATGACTCGAATTTAGTGTTTCTGATTGTGGTCAGCCAACAAGGATCAATTAAGTGGTAAAATACGCAGGAAAAAATTGCCCAGTGATCATGCACTCCATTTAGCAGGAGGTCAGTCACAAAGGGAGAGATAATTGCTGCAAGCCAGCAGAATTAATCGGGGATGAGCCAGAAAGGATGATGTATGTTCTGTGACAAAGTACGTGACAGAGATGTACGTATAAACCTGTAGCTACTTGCCTTGTTGAGGACACAAGGACAAGAGAAGGAGACATGTGAAAAACAATTAGCATGGCTTCAGAGTTAGAAATTCTTAATTATCCATAACATGTCGACATCAGATAATTAGTGTCCCAATTTTTAACAATATTTGGTCATTAACTACAGTAGAATAAGAAAGATCAAAAACAGAGCCATTTGTCTGAGCTAAGTGTTACATAATGATGTCTACATGTGAACATAATACAACTAAATCATGCTCATGGTAATGACACAGAAATCTTCTTATTGTGGGACCAATATGAATGTCCTAAATTCGAGTTTATAACAGGCTGCTTTTTATGTTTCCATGAGGTAGTTTGTTTGTGTTGGCAGCCTGCAAAATAAATAAGACTTTAGTGATAGCTGTAGTTTTAAACGCCCTGACTTGCTGCTTTTATTTGTACATTTAAATTTTCACAGGAAGTGTCATAAGTCCCATGACTCAGACTGTTTTAATATTAATGCTAATTAAGAAAAGGTCATTTCTAGCTCAGTTTTCTGGACATCCAAGACTCTGTGAGCATGCTAAATACACATCTCTTTGGAAAATTGTCCTTCAGCTCCTTTATCCTCTGTCAACGGTTTTTGACCACTTTTAACTGTGTTTGACAGAGGGGTAGAAATCTTAAGATCTTACCTGTCATCAATGGGCCAATAGAGACCACATTCCTTACTGAATGAGGTAAATAGTGTGTCAGACACAACAGAATCCACATGTGCAGAACTACAGAAAACGATAAGAAAAAATATCACAGATCTGCTTGGATTTTTCCAATGTTAATGCAAGAAATCTTAGAAGTGCAGAATGGGATGTTTCATATCTTCTATCTTGTTTTTTTGTATAAGAAAAAAGAGAGGGAGAGGCAGATACACACACGTGTACTTGCATGCACACACGTATGTGTAGCTCAATCTCCTTTTAATCACTCTTTCTTCTATCCTGTTAGTGTATTTTTCAGAATTTTTCAGACAGATCTCACTTCCTTTTAAGTAGGTTTAAGATTAGGGATGAGGTCCTGTCACTGTGATTCTTAGCTTTGCTTTGTATGACCCCTCCTAAACTCTTACTTGCATTTCAACAGCTTGTACAAAATTATCCATTGAATCTGGTGTTTTCTCTCATATGTGTGCATTTGCAGCAGCAGACCCTTCAGTTTCTGCATCTGCCATCTCACGTCTGCTGATGGATCTATTTGCCATCTCTCCTTTTAACCTTTTCTGTGTGTCACCTAAACGTTTCTTTTTTTTTTTTTTGAGAATCCCATTTCCTAATTCATCATGGAGAGCTCATATTTTTCCATAATACCCAAGCTCCTATCAGGCAGTAGTGGCTGAATCAGCAGAGCAGATTCAAAGCTAGTAAACCCTGATGCTTATGTGGAGAAATGCCATTTATTTCGCTAAAGAGTCTATTTCAGTTCATACAGCCTCTAATCATGGCTGTGAAATGAGGAATTGGATGCTAATATTTCAGAGCCAATACAGTAATGATGTGTCTCTGTGGACCTCCTGTGGAATTATTCCAGATATTCCCTTGTGTATCTGAGATCAAAATTTCACCCTTAGTTCTAATTTTTTGTATTGCAGCTTAACTGATAATGAAGAGGGAAAAGTGTCATTGCACTTTATATTGTGTAGAGTTAATCACGTGAAGTGTTTTAGGGCTAAACGTTCTGCTCTTTGATGTTGGCATTGAACATTAGCATTTAAATCTTTGGTGGATATTTACATTGCTGTAGTCAGTGGAGATTGATAGGTTTCTTTAGGGAGTGATTTGGAACAGGAGCCAAGTTTAGGAATTGTGCATCGACTCGTTCTTAATTACAGAGGAAGCTTTAGATTACCTTCCCTATTTAGCCACCTAAATTAACTGGCAAAAGTTGATGACTTGAATGCCCTCTTCCTCCCACCGCCCACATACACAAATGTTAATTTCTGCCACAATGTTAGCATTAAATATTTACACAATTTTTTTTATTTTCAAGAAAATACTAAGCAAGCAAGCAAATTTTAAAATAGTTTATTGTCTGTGGGATTTTAAAATCTAGAAAATAATTTTCTTGTATTATTAGTAATTCATGTTATTAAGACTTTTTGAAGCTGTTTACCAAGGACTGAATTAACCAAGGTGCTTAATGAGGATATTCATATACAGGTGTGTCCTAAAAATAGGGGTATTTCACTTGATTGCAGTTTATAGCTTTAATGTTAAAAATGTTTTAAAAATATAAAATACTTGTTCTATGATTTATATTTATTGTAATGCTAGTTGAGTCCGCATTAGGAGGGCAGCAGATGTCTTTACAGCTTATTTTGCCTACAATAGTGTGATGATGGCCACCCACCAGTGTTACAACCTTCCGTGTAAAAAATGAATTTGATGAGCCATGCAGTGGCACAGAACAATTACAGTCAAATAACCTTCAATGAGCAATAAGTAGAGAAAGTGAACTCCTTCACCAAACTCTTGGAAACTTTTCCTCAATGTTTTCCCTAGAAGGTACCCCAGGCTCTCAGAATATTGTCACATTCACAGTGCTTTGGAGGGTAAATTTTGTATGCCAAAGAGACTACCTTTCAGACCTATACTGAGACGTTGGTGGTGATCTCTCAGGAAGATATGTCCCATCCCATTTAGCAATCTATAGATCTAAATTGATAGCTCAAACTCCACTGGAATACCAGCAGACAGGCAGTGGGACTCTTAAAGAAACTAATGTGTATGCCCTGTTTACCAAAGCTAAGCCTGCTCGAAAGAGATCAGGATTCATCCTCTGTTCCTGGCATGTCAGGGCTCATGCTTGCAAAATTAACTTCTTTGTCTCTCAAAACAGTGTTCCCATGCTGAGATTGCCAAAATTATGCCCAACTAGCTAAGCATGATAACAAAGTAAAGGTATGGACAAGCATGTATTCATACTCCATTCTCAACTCTAGCACCATTTACTTTACTAGATTGAGTTTACCAAGTCTCCTGAGGTAAATTTATAGATCAGGAGGTCTATAAAATTTGACTTCTTGCAAAATATTGTAATGAGCTAATCTCAAAGTGATAAACCTATTCATAAAATCAGCACAGCTCCTTTTCTGGGGGAAATACCACAGCTGCCAGCTGCAGTGAAGTTGGTAAACTAGTACCATGCCTCTCATGGTCACATAGTTCTATAAATTTCTGTGAATGCAGAACACTCCTGGGAACAATCATAGCTTGTTTCATAAATTCTGTTTTGAAAAAGGGTTATGCTTTCCATTGGACTCACAGAAAGTGCTTCAGTTTGTAGTTCCTATTTTTAAAGTTTGCGTTATGTTTCAACATTGACTTAAATTTTCCTTTTGTCTACTCACTATGAAGCCTAGGAAAGATAAAAATATTCAGAGCATGTATAAAATAGTTTTGAAGCTATGAATTGTTGTTTCAAAATGTGGGAAGACCTCAAGTATATTTTTGATAGAAGAAATTAAGTAAAGAATTTCTAAAAAATGTTCTCTTACCTATTTATGCTCTGATTCAAAGTCAGTGGTAAGTTTCTCTTTAACTCTCATAGGTATCTAAGCCATTTGAAATGACTATAAGGACAAATAAGCTGGCACAAAATTGCTTTGCATTGAACTAGCTCTGAGCAGTCAGCATTATTCAGTATCACAACCTAGCACACATGTTAAAAAAGCTTAAAGAGAAGGTAGTAATTATTGAACTTTTTTCATACATTGATCCTTTTTCATACATTTTAATAATCTCAGATGTTACGTCTAATATAAGGTTGTTCAGAAATTTTCTGTAAAAATCTGGGATCTGGGAAATGCTTACCCATGTAAATGCTGCATTTTCTTCAAATATGGAATAAATACTTAGGAATTTGCATAAACTAGCTGTAAAAAATTACTTGATCCCGTGTTTTGGTTTTTTGTTTTTTTTTCTGTGTTCAGAAGTGCACATAGTGTAATGTTTTGAACTTAATCGGTGCGTCTCAGGGGGAGCTTTGGTGTAAAAGGAGTGGGTTTTGACCCATGTAGCTGTAGAAAGTAAAAGTCAGTGATCTCCATTAGACTGCATATCCCGCTGGGTAGTATCAGTTGCCCTTTTGTTATTGTAAGCTCTTTCTCTTACTTTTACTGTTTAAATAAATATATTGAAGCCAAAGAGTTAATGACAAATTCAGGAAGTCTTGACTTAACGGTGATGAAGCGAGATGCGTTTTGTGCCATTCAATGTACACAATTTATAGCCCTGTTTGATTACCGCAGCATGTCCTCCGCCTGTAAGGATTGCACCCGGGGGACCAGTCAGCTTATTAATTCATCACTTGCTGCCTTTCATGGTGCAATAGCCCTTTATGGCCTACAAGCAGAGAGATCCTGGAGTCTGAAGGCTGCCGGCCGACTGGTTGCACTCTAGCTGTCCCTTTGTGTGCAGGCACAATGCTGGTAACTTTTCCCTGGGCTCCTCTTTCCCGGAGGAGGCCGAGCTACCCTCCTTTTGTCTTACAAGAGGAGCATGGTTACAGGGACTTCCAGGGAGGAATGGCCTTCCACAAGTTAACCTGTAGCTTTTTAAAGTGCCTTTTGATTTATCTGTCACCTGATCCATCAGCAATGAATAATTTTCATGGAAGGTGCACTTTAATTACCTTCCCATTTGACTAGCATTATCATGCCCTATCTAGGTAATTAATCTCACAAAGTATCCAATTTCAGTCTTTATTGCTGGCAGGCAGGCCTTCTGAATTATATGTGCTTGAATGGGCATTGGGTCTGTTGTTAAACCAAATAGGCCATGAAACAAATTTTGGGTCCTTTCTTTTTTTCTGTCTTTTTTTTTTTTCCCCTTAGCTTAATGGGTTCATACAGATGTTGTGGTCTAGTTGCTTTTGTTGACATAGTTGAGATTTGTATAATATAAAGCAGGAAAGGGCAATGGTAGAAAACGGTGGCTGATAAAAAAAATAATTGAAAGCACAGATCATAGAAGTCAATAAGTCTCTGAAGAAATAGTTACCAGGTTGTGAAACTAGGTACCAAAAATAATCATTTTTTTTGCTCTTGAATAATGTATAACTCTCACAGTATGAGCTCTGTATGCCAAAGAGTTACTTTATAGAACTAGTGCATTCACAGGATAAATTAGAAGTCCCCTTCCCAATAACAGATTAAGGCCTTCAAATTGTGTTCAGATTTGTGTTTCATTGCTCTGTGGGTATGAGATAGACCTTTAAAAAAAGTACTATTGAAAAAGAAGATTAAATAGCATGGCCATAAATTTTTAGGTGAGGCTATTCTTTTTTCTTATGTCTGTCTCATTTAAAAATGGTGAAGAGTTAAGGTATCTGAAAAATACTGAAGAAAAATTGCCTTACTGGTTAAAAATAAATAGTTGCATCATGCAACTATTGTTTGGTTGCCTACAGTTTAGACACACTGAGTATTTTGGAAATTCCTTTCTAATTTTTCTGAAAGTGTTTTTTTTTTTTTTTCCTTCTCTTTTCCCTCTCATTTTTTTTCCCATTCCCTAACTAAAAAAAAAAAAAAAAAAAAATTCAGAGGTTCTGACAGAAGAAAAACTTCAGATGCAGCTGAGAATTCCTTTAGAATTTTCACAAGTCCATTTCCTGGAAATAAATTTACTCACTTTATCACTGAAGCTGATAAAGTAGTGTGTTAGTTAAGTTTCATGTTTTAAGTACAGAACAGAATTAATGGATTAGGGAAAAAAAAGACCAAAAGGAATTTTAAAAATATGAGGATTTATGAGGGAACTTATGAAATCTTAAAATAATAAGATTTTTCTTTGTTGTAATTTTTAAGGTAACCAAAGCAATCTGTATGATGCTTGTAACTAAAAGCCCTTGAAAGAAGCAGACAGTTTTACAAAGGCACAATTGAACTTGTAACAGAGTTTTTTCATAACAGGACTCCTTAAATATCATCATTTTATTATGTGACAGATAATTTTCTTATTTAATGGAGGTACATTTTTTTTTTTTAATCAAGAATTCTCCATACACAAGAAAATTTTATATAATTGTGGTTTGTGCTTAGAATTATTTTAAGGGAAAAAAAGTCTGAAAATATTTAAGTGGATGTAAAGTGGAGACAACTGTGTTTAACCATGTAACTCTCGCTTCTACCACTTTGAACTGCAGAAAATTGGAACAATAAACAGCATGGAGATTGATATTGGAATGCAGAATCTTTCACCTTTAGGTCACAAATTCAAATTCAGTAAACCAGTGACCAAAAATTGTTACCATATGAAAGTTGTTTGTGAACTGTGTGGAATTTAAATAATGATCTCAGTTCATTTTCTTCTTCATAAACTTCATCATAAGCAAGGCTTTTGGCAGTCGCTCAAAAGAGATGGTAAGATTAAAGGAGCATGACCCAGTAAACTTTTCACTCCTGGTCATGATCCCTTCAGGTGAACATAGTGGCTGGAGAGTTTTAGGTTGCTCATGTGAATTGTACTTACTCTTTGGATAACGACAAAACTTTAGTAGTTTTTTCTTTAAATAGCATATTTTAATTAATTTGTGTATTCAGAGGCAGATACTGACCCAGTATTTTAGGCTACCAGCCTCCTGGGTGCTCCTGTAGCTTGAATTACATTCAAACCGAAACCATTCGTTGAATATAAAGAGAAGACAATTGACTGCCTTTTCTCTTTAAGCAGCTTTACTAAATGGTAAACAGAACTCTTCAGTGTGCCAGGAAAGAACATATTTTGGTAGTTACCAAATCGTTCCTGCCATATATTCAGACATATATTGTGAGTATAGCAGCTCTTTTCAGTCGAAGGAATATAAAAAGCCTTGAAAAAACCTGTAAAGAACTTGAATAAAGTATGGTCATTTGCAGAGCATGAAGGATCTTTTCCAGCTGCCAAGCTGCTGAGCTTTAGCTTTGCTGCTGACTTCCAAGAGATATGTAATATTTGGTCTGAAAGTATATGTGTTCCCAAGTTTCACAGCTGGTGTTGAGACCAGATACAGGGTGCTTAATTAAGCTCTCTCGAAGTATGTTGCTTTAACAGCTTTCTTCAGAATGGTGATAGAGCAAAAACCATGCACAAAATCGCCATTTTGAAAGGTCATTTAAGGTACTGTACTGTCATTTAAGCTCTTGTCTGTTAAGAAGAGAATGGTCTACTGGTTCAGGCAGTGGACTGCGGCTCTTGAGATCCGTGATAAATTACATAGTCATTCCCATAGGCATCTTGTGTTACTTTGGATAAATGACTTAATCTCTCCATGACACTGTTCTACACAAGAAGAATAAGGATAATAGAACTTCTTTGCATCAAAGAAGCATTGTGAGGAAAAATCCATTAATGACTGTGAGGCATTCAGATACTATTTTGCTAGTGGCTTTATAAATATGAAGATAGGTTGAAGTTATCTATCTTCCATGATTTGGTTTTTTGGGGGTTTTATCCTTTTCTTGTTAAAATGTAAAACAGAATTGAGCCCTTGTTTTCATGTTAATCTAGATATATTAGTGTTTTTTGTTCAGTAATGGCCACATTCTTTTTGGCTGGAATTCTAAACCTCCCTAAACAGACTTCTTCATCCCTCTATATCTAAATCCTTCTACATTTTAAAGAGAGATTTTAAACAGGACTAGTCCAGTGTGTCACCATCTTTTTGAGAAAACTTGCATCTCCTGCAGCTCTGCTGGATGGACTGGGTAGCTGCCGGTGTTGCATATGAAAGAAACAAATCTCACCAGGAATCTTGAAGCTTTCAGACAGACAGGGCAGGTAGCAGAGTAAACCCTTAAGGATATTTTAATAATGTGTTTTCTTATTAAAAAAAAAAGTCCTGAGATTGTGAGCTTTTGTTCTTTCTGGAACTTTGCTTTTAATAACTAGGAATTGTGACTTTTCTTGGCAACCTTACCCTTTCTGCAGTTTTCTAGAAAAGTCTTCCATTGGATAAAACCAGGTCTTAAATACAGCAGTTTTTAAACTGTAACACTTATGCATTCCTTCATTTCCTAATTGCACCTGGGAAGATCTGGACCTTGTTGCAGTAATAAGCTGTTCCCCCAGTACTCTGAAATAACAAGATTGGTCGCATTAAACTGCATTTTCATGGCTGATGTTTTTTCTCGCCCCACTGCTCCAAATGAGAGGAATAATTTTATGGAATCAGCACCATTGCTCTTGTATCTTTCATGTGGAAAGATCTGAGGTTTGTTTTTTATATGGAAGTGTTATAAAGCTTAGGTGTCACCTTTCTGCCACAGTGGAACATTGTTAAAGCTCTTGAGTTTGTTCAGACATATGGGCATAAGCTTCTGTTCCAATGGCTGCAGGGCAGGCGATTTTAAACCTGATTGTCTGTAAGAACACACAAAAGTAGGTGTAAAGAACAGCAAAGGATGCTCAACTTTGGGGATCAATTTTGTTATTTTTGGGGTTTTTTTGAGATATAGATAAAGTCATGTATAGGCAGCAAATCCAAACCACTAATACTAGGATGTAATCACAGAGTAAATTCTAGGTACAAGCACAGAGGACAATTTCCCACATCTTCAGCTGAGGGTGAGCAAAGGCAGAACCATCAAGTCTTGGTTCCTCCTTCAGCACATTCTCAAAGCTGCCATTCTTCCTCACACATTTGCTGTGTGAAGCTGTGATTGTTTTGCCACCTTCTTGCTCCACATTGCATTCTGTTGACTCAGACATAAGGGAAGAAAGAAACTCAAATACTCAGCTGAAGCTTTGGGACTTCTACCTTTTTGGGTCCTGTGATGAAAGGACTCCCACCCAGTGGTATGGTCCCCTCTTCTGGCCATGCACATACATTTTGCTTTTCTTAACAATCAACTAAATTATGATTCTCACTAGGGGGAACAGGGATCTTCTGAAAGTTGTTTCTTTATTAATCTTGGGGTAAAAGACTGAAGGGGAGGTAAAGTGCACACTGCTAAAACATCCTCTAGATTCTTGTTGAGGTACCATTTTGCATTTGAACATGGGCTAATAACATTTATGATATAGCCGGCTTTGTAGTGGTACAACCCCAAATATATTAATATTGTCTACATTTCAGGGTGTGGTAGACAACTTAGCAGTGTCCTGTCACCATGGAAATAAGGTATCCTTGCACATACCTGTTTTTCTAATCCTCTTCTCTTTCCCTTCTTTCTTATGTCAGTGACAGCATTGTTCAGTGAAATAACAGTGCATCACCAGTGTTTCTGGAATTTTACAATTACGGAAGTCATGAATGTCACTCAGAAGAGGAAACATCACAGTCCACTTATCGGCTGAATTCCAAAGGTTTTCAGAATTACTGTTAGAGCAGTTGTAATTGAGGGTTTTAGCCAACATCTCTATCAATTAATATGGTTCATGTTCCTGTAAAAAAATTAGGATTTATATGAAATAAAGAGTTATCCTCGTGGCTTTTGAGACACAGAGTAGAACTTAGCAGTGCACTAAATACCACATTTTCTAAAATTTTCACTACAGCAGTGAGAAAAGTCATTATTCTTTAAAAAGAAGACAGGAATTGTGGCCTCTTTATCTTTTCCTGAGCAGCACAAAAATGTATTCAGTTTAATGGAATGCCATAATGCACTCCTAAACTGTCAGATTCCTAAATATGAGCCATACATCATGACAGTGCAGAACAATGTATTTTGTACCAAAGCAGTTCTGTTAGAGAAGGTGAAAATATGTTAATCCTACCTTGATCATCAGGGACCCATATGAATTTGCATTATTCTGTTAACCTTGAAATGAGTAGGTGATACAATTTTTTAATTTTTTAAAGAAAAATCTGTTCAACTACAAACAATATTTTTCTTTGACAGTATTATTAATGACTTCATAGATATCAGTAATTATTATTTGCACATACACGAAATATTAAAAATCTCAGAGAAGCTCATGTTACACATTATTATTTCTCTTTTGCCCAAGGGAATTCTCTAAGGTTTTTTTGTTTGCTTGTTTGTTTGTTTCTTTATTTTTTTGGTTGCTTGCAACTTGCATCCATTTTGAATTGGAATACTAATTTTTTAATTGCATTCTATAGCTGTCAGTTTCTATTGCCTACAGATTTCACTGAAATGCAAGCCAGTGTTGGAAAATATGGCCACAGAACTGTTACACACATTTATAGATTATTACATTGAATTGTCTCAAGTGTAATTTCATACTAGGAACAGCTGAAATTGCAGTTCTAAAATACATTTTAACCTTTCGGGAAATTAACCTTTTAGGTGATTAACACTAGTTGTAATATTAAATCCATTTTGGGGGAGGGGTATGAAGGGAAAAAAGAAAGCAGTAATGTAAGATGATTATAAGTGTTACAGTGGGTAAAATGATTAATTTTTTATTGGAGTTTATGCATTAAAATACAGCCAGGCAGATCTAATACTGCAAAATGTAAGAGTAGTTAGATTTTGGTAACTAGTTATGAATTAAAAGAAATCTATTCACATATCCTCATCACATGAGACATCTTGGGGAATTTGATTTGGGGATTTTTTTTGTTTGTTTTTGTCATGAACATACATATAACAGAAGAACTGAAGATATATATGGCTGTGGTATAGATTTAATATAGTGTAATATCTGCAGAGATTAACTGTGATGAAAAATGAAACAGATGAGTCTTAGACTCCTATAAGAGTTGAAAGCAAATTCTTCACTTTTGTGACATTAGGTGCTGTATTGTTGTTATTGTTTTCTCGTCTTCAACTGACCTTAAAAAAACAACAACAACAAAAAAAAACTGTTTGAAAGCAGAAGCTTGGTAATGGCTGTATGATTAATGACAATGAACTGCAGATCAGTTTTTAAAAATAGTCGTGAACCCATCTATACTTTAGATTTAGTTAAAAAAATAGATTGTTTTTAACAAGTGTGAAGTAATTTATATTTTGGGTTTTGGCAAATTTGTTTCCTTCTGAAAAGTCCAAGAGTGACCACTTGTAAAACATAACTTATTCTTCGGTGTGAGTTCAACACGGACTTCATCAAACCTGACTCTTTTTATTGCATCTGCACTGTGATCGTCTCTGTGAGCATGGAGAAACAGGTAGTTTAACACCACATTAAGAAGTGATAATTTGCTCAGTTTCACAGTTGAAGAAGAAATTGAATCGGCCTGTGTGCTGGGTCCTGCATTAGTACTCATGGCTCCAATGGGAAGGAGGCAAGAGAACAGTTTCCTCTTACTCTCAGGACTTGTTCCAAAGATCTCATGTAAAGAAAATGATGGAGTAGCATGGTTTTGAACAGAGGAGAACCAGGATATTTTATCAGTAGCCCCTTATTAGGAGGGGATCAAGAAGAGTATGAAATCTCACCCTCTGCTTCTAGAAAGTCAGGTGACTCAGAAGGTTTCAGGAGAAACATGCTGGAAGAAAAGCTGTTGGACCTGCTTAGCTGAAAGCATAGCTCCTTTCATCTGCCTTTAATTTGGCACTGGAGTGTATATGGGTTTGAAAGCCAGAAAACCTGTCCTGAGGTGAGTGTGCTGGTGTTCATGATTTTTTTTGAGAAAAGAACAGGCTAAGTCTCCTGTTAAAATAGGGTACTGTGACTCAGAAATGCTGCTCCATACCATAACCAGTGAAATAGAAGAGTCAGATCGCCTTTTTAACTGTTGAGTTTACTGTGCTCCTTCCATGTCTTTAGGAATATCCTTATTTTTAGTCCACAGAACCATGTTTTTGTATAGTGCCTAATTTTCTTCTTCTGTTGCCTTTATTTCAGCTGGTAGAGATTCAACAGGAATCACAGAGACACTCTATACTGCCTCAGACTTTACTAGTATTCAGAAATACACTGGGATTGAATGTTGGAGAACAATCAGGAATGACATTCCAACTTAATAAAATGACTGGTACAGATGTGAAAACAAATGGTTGGCTTTGTACCATGAGATATTTAGGCTGGAAATTTTAACTTTTCTTGCCATCAGACTAGCGACATTCTGAAAATGCCTTTTGATGGAAGTAGTGGGAGACATAATCTGATTTTAAGATGGAGTGTGGGCATTCTTTTGGGAGGAATGACATCACATGGTTGCCTTAGATGGCAGGTGACAGGACACAGTGATCCCAAAGTACCCTTCCGCTCCTACCTTCTTAATTAGGAAAATATGGTTTTTTTATGTTCTCTGGTTTCTCAGAAACATTTCACCTGTAATTTGATGGTGGTATTTTTTTATTGCTTAAGAGAGGCCGGACATAGGAAAGAAACAAATTTATTTAGATTGCACAAGTCTGGTAATTGGTATGTGAACTGGAGATGATGAAATCACCATGTGTAGGGTAGAGAAACAAGGAGGACACTGTTCACATTGAAATGGCTGGAAGGGATGTATAAACAATTATGGCACTTTGTAATATCTGTTTTAATACTGATGTCAAGATTGATAAAGCATAGAGTAAGTGTTGTTTCATTGGATACATAAATTTAGAAGGTGAGCAAAGACTTATCCCCATTTTGTTACTTTTAAATGAATGTTGCATTTGTCAGCCTTTCAGAAACTGTAAGTTCTGCATCATTGGTGCTAGAAATCCATTTGACTGTATTCTGACTTCACCATTTTTTCATCAAAACACTTTGCAATTTGTGGGAGGACAAATCACGTCATAGTCAGTAAAACAAGTACTTGGAAATACTCTTTACATTGGTACAACAGTTAAATGAGTTCAAATTAGATTTTTTTTTTTTTTAATAATATTCTATCAGTGGTTCAAACCCAGAAGGCAAATCTATGATCCTTAATGGTAAGTGGTCTTACAATTAATTTTAAACAAGTTTTGCCTTTGTGTTGCACAAAAACTTGTTGCTCAAAGATTTTTCTGCCACAGATAATGGAAGTATAGTCTTATGTAGTGTCTAAGTTCAAGGGACTCTTTGGAAGATTGTGTTAATCCTGGCTTTGTTTATGTTAAAACTTCTGCTCTCATATCCTGTGCTGCTAATGACTCAGCACCTTCCTGGAGGTGGAACAAGAAGGTGTCAGTCATAATCAAGGTGTGAAAATGAAGTTTGGAATCATATTATAAGGTGGTGCTTTGCAGTGGATCATTAACTTGCTCTATGGAATGAAACCACTGGAGGAGGGTCTTTAAGATTACAGATTGTAAGTAATGACATAATTGCCTGATTATGTAGAAATATGATCAAGGTTTTAAAATGTGCTTTCTCTGAATGCTTGAGGTGCTGGATGCCCACTGATTGATGCCCACAGTGTGATTTTTAGCAGTGATTATTGTGAACAGCTGTTTCTTTCAAAGGGTCAGGAAAGAAGTTGTGGTGATAGGACACGAGTTCATGTTGCACCAAGTTGCTCAGTCAGGCTTCAGGGACACAACAAAGTAGACACCTACCAGACTTCTTGTCAAAATTATTTTATTGCATAGCTGAAATGTCACTGGACTTGTAGGCATGTGACATCTCTGAAAATCATGATGTGAGTTACAAAAACCAAGTAATTGAAAATTAGAGGCTATTTCTAGAAATTTAGGCATTGGCATGAATTGCTTATGTGCATTCTTTTTTATTACATTACTACTATTATTATTATTATTATTATTATTATTATTATTATTATTATTATTATATCATTACTTGAAGCTTAGATGGAAAGGAAAATGGATTTCTTCACTGCTGATCATAGTTAATTTATCAAAAAAGTAGAGCTCTGAAAGGAATTGCTTTTAAAACATTGTGGGTTTTGAATCCATTTTTCTTCCTTTAACAAATTGATCTGTCATTCTTGAAAGATCAGCAAAATCCCACAAAGACGTACTAGTTTTTGTCCAGCTTTGAACATCATGAAATTGATTGTTTTGTATGTGTGCATGCACATATATATATGTGGTTTAATAGCTTTCATTCACCTACTTACTACTCTTATTTAAATTTCAAGTAACAACCTATAAATTTTTCAGTATACATTCTTCAGTGTTTAGTTTGCTGTGTGTTTTTACTTTGTTTGTTAGTTGTCAGTGTTAAATTACACTAGTATTTGACTCATGGTCACTGTAGCTACACTTCTTTAAACTGTTTCTTTTCACCTATCATACTGAGTTATAATGGGGAGTATTATTACTGGAAATGGATACCTGCAGTGTGAGTCCAAATGTTGAAAGAAGTGCTAAGGATGATTCAGAAGATAGTTCTTTCTCACTTTATTATGCCGAACCCATTGTCCCTTGGGGGAGAAGAGAATTTTGCAGTTGGATTTGTTGCTTTTCAAATGAACTGAAACCCCTGAAGTCTTGTCAGCTGCAGCCTTGACAAAATTTTCAAGAGGAGAGGCGTTAACCTCAGTGTCCTAAGCAAATTCCAGTTTGAATAATTATGTCTCACATCCATGTCACTCCCCCTGTAGCTTCAGCTGGATTAGCTATTCATTTCCTGTCCCAAATCTTTGTGTAGCGTTTCCATGTGCTCTATAAGAGGTTCCACATTTCACCCTAGAGCAAACTGTAATTGTCTTTCTTTGTCTGTCCCCACATACAGACACAGAATAATTGTGAAACTCTTTGCGGGCTCATAGAGAAGCTAGCCAAAGGCCAACTGCATTAACTAAATTAAGATAAAATTCTAGATCCAGTACAATCTGAATTTAAAGCAGGACTTGAAATGGTTTTAGTGGCATATGTAATCTGCTCCTGTCAGTGGAGACAGTACAGACATCTATTCTCATCACTTTAGACCTATCTGAATCATTTAACACAGTTGATCATGAGATAGTACTTTCTTGCTTGAGAGAGGTAGCAGGATCCAAAGTAATACACTAAAATGGTTGGCATTATTCCCAGACAAACACATCCAACCAGCAGTCAGGGCAGACTGCCTTTCTGTTCTTCATTCCAGTGTCTTTCGAGAATCAGTTTTATTGCTAACTCTTTTTGGCATCTATATTCAGCTACTGTGTGAACGGGTCAGATGATATTCTTGAGAAGTATGCAGATCACATACAATTCCTTTTGTCCTCTGAGGCCTGTAACCATTCCAGTTTCACTGTACTGGTAACTGATTGCAAAAACCAGCATAGAAATAAAGAATAGTTGTTTGAAACTGAACCTAAATGAGTCAGACAGAGTAAAGTGACTAGTCAGTATGTTTCCAGGCCCAGTGTAGGAGCTTCTGGTGAAGGTTATATATTGTTTTTTCATCAATGTATTCCATAATTTAGGAGTATTTCTGTATTATGTGTTGACACTAAAGCTGCTACTTAGTGGCATTTGGTAAATAAAACTCCATCTTCCCTCTTTGCATAAGAGACTTGACCTCATCCTGCTGGATGCTGTACCTGTATGTAGTTAATCTTGCATTTCTTCTCCTCTCTTGGATGATAAGAGCACAGTATTCCTGGGCATAAAGCTCTTGCTGGCTAGGGAAAGTTATCTAGTACAAAAGGGTACAGCAGCTCAGACCACCAGGAGCACATGAGACTGCCTTACATTGGCTTTTCAGAGAATTAGGCTTAACTGCAGTCTCCACTCTTATCTTCAAGACTCTCTGGCCTGGGCCCAGATATCTAAAAGGCTATCTGAAGTCTCAGTGCTTGATAGTTTCACTGCTGGAAGTTCTTCAGTAGATTTCTTCACAGAAAATATAAGGTTTATCTGTAGGAGAGAGCATACAGCAGTACAGTTTGCATCAAAGTCTCTGAGTTAATTCCCAAGGAGTCTGATGCCTATCAAAATATTGCTTTATTTCTCTGTGTGATGCAAATTTCTTGGACTTGCTTCTATCTTGATAGTTGCACAGAAACAGCCATAAGCAGAACAAAAAAGCACTTTGAAGCTTAGGTGTTCAGTTACTCATTCCCCTCCTCCTTGAGAAAGGATGTGGAATGTATATTATATTTATATGCTTCTGTGTTTGTAAATATCCCTGGCTTATAAACTAGTAGAGCTCAAAGAACTCCAGTGAATATAGGCCAAATTACAACAAATTACTGTATAGATGGGAAATTATTATTATGAGAATTTGATATATCATAGGCTTTACTTCTAAAGAAGCAGCTGGATTAGTTGTTTTTTTTCTCAATCACATAGATAATACTGCAATATCTATACCAAAAGAAGTACTAAAATTATGAAATAAATGTTATAATTTCTTTCTAAATATTATTTCTTACTGTTAACCAGCAGGCAGAGATGCTGGCTACTAAACAAAAGAAAACCCAATGTATTTTTGTACAGTGTACACTATATTTGTGTTCAAATATACTTGTGTACAAGTATATTGATCTTGGTTTTAAAATTCTTCATAATTTTTTTGTTTTGTTTTGTTTTACAAAAACATGTTTCTTCATTATTCTTCAGCTGATGCTAGTAGTACTTCTTTTGGAGAAACAGGAACTACAGAAGGTAATAAAGTGGTTTATGTATATGTGCCTCTGCACATAACTTCATAATACTTGGTTTATTTCTGGCACTCGTGTCTCTCACAATTAGTTTTATTACTGAGATTTTTTGTAATGTTTCTTCAGTCAGAAATGTGAAAGAAAGATAGTTACTTTTCACAGTTTAATTGTATTAACTTGTTAGATACAGCAACAGTAAGTACTAGGTTACAATGCATAATCTCTAGTAAGAAATGTTAGGTGATTAATTTAGTTGATAGATACATTTTCCACTGACATGTTTGTATTCCTGCAGGTAGACAAGTCATGGCTAAGTGGAACAGAAAAAAAAAAATATACAAACCTACATCTTTCTGCAGAATCTGGATACCTTTCCCATTACTGCTTTGTGTTTTTTAATTTCACCAGCTGAATAAACTTTGTGGCTTTCATATGGACTAGAGTTTAATAGTAAGAATCAACTCAGACCAAAATCATGAGAAAGCTTTATCAAAAAACCTCAGAAGTCTCTGATGTGGTGTCTAAGCTGTTAATTGCTTGCCACATTTACTTAAAGCACATTCCTGGGTGACATTCTTTTTAATTAGTAGAAATTACTAGATGTAGCAGGATTTTTTTTCTTTCATTTCTGTAAGGAATATATGTAACAGAAAAGAAGAAGGTGTAATATGAAAAATAAAATCTAACTTTCTTGAACAGAAAGGTATTTAGTTCTTAGGGAGTACTTTGGAAGTAAATAGGTCTGATGTCTTTAGTATGAATTTTTTTGCATTACTCCACTTCAATGAAATTACTCCTGGGATTTCAACAAAAATTAAGAGAAGCATCATACCTTTTCAACCTTCTTGAGTTTCCACAAGGATTTCTTTGAATTTGAAACCACAGTCTATTAATTGATTATTTTGCTGTTTTCTGACTTCTTATGTTACTACAACTGTTTAAAAGCCTTAACTGGGGTGGGGAGTTGTTCTGGTCTTGTCTTTGAGATGACACTGTACAAACTAGCTGATGGACTGAATCAGCTGGTCTTTCGAGTTACATAGACTTGTATCCATTATTTTCAAACTGTGTTTCCTGAAGGTGTAAGATTACCTCAGGACTCTGGCATGTACAGCTGAGGACTCACAGAAGGAGCAGTGTACAGGCCCTAGCAGGTATAGCAGGAAACACATACTTGAACTTCTTGTGTCTAGGGTTATTCTCCTCTGGCTCAGCCGTTGTGCTATCCATGTTTCACAATAGCAAGTCAAGCTTTCATGGTGACAGAACTGGACTGCCCCACACCTTCTGTCAGGCTCCCAAAGGAGGAGGGGAAAGTGTTAAGCACTGGCTCTGCGCAGTTTAAACCTTGTTCCTATTTCAGACTTGGTACTTTATATTGCTTATTGCACAGTGGCAGCTGCTGTTCCTGGTGCCTTCTCATTACTGCATGAACTTTCTAACATGATTTTGACAGTTCAATCAAGAGCGACGTTCACAGTATTTCTCTGCCATTTCTTGAGGACATTTATTCCTTTGCTTAAGAAGATCTGGCTGTTGAAAGGCAAGAAGAGTTTAAGAGATTGGGAGTTAGATCGCACCTCATACAAAGGGATATCCACAGCTATGACTTGAGGACATGCTGTGCAGGTGGAACGCAGTGCAGACTGGTAGCATATCTTGGATTCTGGTTGCATGTTGTCTGCACTGATCCTATAGGTATTCCTCCTCCTCTTCCTCAAAAAAAAAAGAAAAAAAAAAGCAAGCATCTTTTGTTTTCATGAAAGACTCTGAAAAACTACAGCAAGTACAGCTATCATCCCAATCTACTGAAGTGACAATTGCCACTCCGGGTTTGCAAAGCAGTGCTTTGGGAGCAGACTGACAAAGACACTAGCCTTGCCTGCCTCCAAGCTGGGGCACAGGGACCAGGAGCTATTTATAGCTGCTGCTGCACATTGGTCAGGTCACACAGTCACAGAGGCATTTGCAAGGGCTCTGCAAAAGGCAGTGTGAAGGTATATCAGCTCTGGGTTTACATTTTATTTATCTGTGCTTTTTGCACCAAGTTCATTCTGTTGGATTTTGTGGGTATAAATAGATGGTTGTTTCTTCTAATATATTCATCAGAGGAAATAGAAAAGTGAAGGGCCACCTGGAGTTAAGATTTTAATATTTCAGTTGTTACAAACCAACTCCAAAAACAATATTTTTTTTTCCCCAGCAAATTTGGTGTGAAAATGTTTAGTTGAGCAGATGGAGCCACAGCTGGTAGTGTACATGTTTATCGGGATAGTTGGCATTTAGCTGCATCCAAAACTGATGTCAGGCTTGAAGATGCTAAAAAGCAGGAATGACTGGAAGTCAAAGAGGGTGCTTCATCAGATCGTCTAGCAGAAAATTTATTTATTTTTTATTATTTTGGCCGTGTAAGAATAAATGTAATCCAGCAGGAAGTTAAAGGTTTTAAAATAAATCTAAAAAAAAAGTCAAAGCAGGTAAACATTTGCTTTTACTATGCTTTAATAAATAGCCTGAGGAGTGCAGAACATAACCCAGAATGTATTGATGTTTAAGGCCTAGTTAGCAAATAACACGCATCTGCTGGTGTTTAATTACCATGTATGCTTTGCTAGCAGATTTCAGAATCTGTATAGTTCATATTTACCAATGCAGTCTCTTGTTTCACACATGAGAACATTCAGCTGGAGGTTTGAGAGAGGGGAGGGCGTATGAATTGTAGTGAGGAACCAAGATGGAACAGATATGAGTAGATAGTAATGTTACAGTTGTGTCTAATGCACACAATGAGATTTGATGTCCCGTCGTGCCAGGCGCTGTGCAAACAGTGGGAGAGAGTCCCACTGCCAGGGAGTCTTAAGGGAAGAATATGGATTCAGAGACCAAAATCTTCATTTCAAACAAGCATTTCAGATTAAATCTCCCTAGAACAAGCTTAATATGAATGAGAGACAGAAGGAGACTCTTTCTATGGTCTTGGCCATGTAGCAGTCTTATGACTGTGTGGGATAGTATTCTCATTAGCTTAATACTTTGCCATACATTTATATCAGGGATTAATTTGAGTTTAGTGTTATTTCTATAACTAGATATTTTTTAAAGCATGAAGAGTTTCTTTTTTTTTTTCCACCATATTATTTTTTTTCCCAGAACAATTGTTCTTCCTGTGTTAGTTTTTCCCAAATGTTGTAGATGCACCTTGGGCTGTAAAGAAAAGTGGAACATGTTTCTTTCTTTTCCATAATACACGGCATTTGATAACACTGACATGGTAGAAATCTGTTCCAGTGGCATTCCTGTACAAATGGGGTAACATACAGGGAAGTGAGATTTATTCATGCACATTACTATCCTGTATTCAGCGAAGAATTTTTCCCTCATTTTCGGCATGTGATATTCTGAAGCAGACTCTCTTGTTTGTTGTCATTGCACAGGTAGCAGAGAAAAGTATCTCTCCAGGCATATAAAATGGCTGCATTATAAATGACAGTCTAAGGGGAACCGAACTGCTTTGCTAGATGACCAGTGATGCCTGTCACCTCTTTTGCCGGTGGGTTGTGAATGTACAGTGTACTGAAATGTAATGGTGCCTTCAATAACAGAATAACAGCATGTGGCATTGTGCAAACTCTGAGCAATTCTGCTTACCTTAGGGCATCCTTGGAGTTTGCTATAATATAGAAAGCCCCCCTTCCCCTCAGCTGTCATCTCCTGGGGACCGTTCCAATTTCCATCATAATCCAGCCTGGGAAACATGAAAAAGTGCCAGAAAGGCATCCTAATCCTGCATTTCACTGAACTAGGCTTTCTGAAAATATAAGCTTGTACAGAATTCAAGTGCCATGTTTCTTCCTTTTAGGAAAGTTGCATAAGAAAATTATTATGTAGCAACATAATCGTAGATTGAACCTGTAAATAAAAATGACGCAAGCATTCAAATTGTTGATGTCCCTTTTTATATCACGGCCGTGTCCATTTTTTAAGGCACGTATGCATTTACGCACTCCAGTGCACTCCCCGACCGTGGGGCAGTGGCATAATTATACAAACTTAATGATGGTGAAACAATGGCATGAGAGATAAAAAGCCATGATGTTTTATAAGGGAGTGGGTTTATTATACATATTTACCTCATCCCAATTCCACAGGACAGAAGACACAGTTTCTGTAGTAGTTGTGAGGGACATAGGGAACCTCTTACAAATGGGATTATCTCGTAGCTGTGTCCAGATTCTTTTGGGGAAGAGAGTATGAGGCAGTAAGTTTATTCTCATTGCACCTTTTATATTTTAGTGCTGTCTCAGGGCTTTACTAATTGTGCTGGACCATACTGCCTCCAGAGCACTAAGTTTTATTACCACTAATATAGAACTTTTGGACAGAAAATATTTTTACACTGGCATTTGTGCAGTTTAGTATATTACAGATAAACCTGATAACCTGAAAGAATATGGCACATTTTTTCTTTTCATTATTTTTCAATTTGAGGTCTATATTGGTTTTTTCAAAAACATGTAGTCATTTTATCACCTAATTATGAAAATTATATTCCATGACGTCTAATTAGAATGAAAATTTAGAAGATATGTTCTTACTTTGTGCAATGAACTTTGACAAAAATGCTTTGTACACTAATGGCTGCAGTCCTTTTAAAAAAGCTAATATAACTGTTCTTCCCCAGGGTAGAGCAAAGAAAAACAAAGCTCATCTTTTGGAGCTCCTTTTTCAGTGGAGAAAATTATAACATACATACATACATGCATATATTTTCTCTAAAATTAATTAATAATATTACTAAAATTTCACTATTAAAATCAAATTTGGTCTTAATTTCTAGTGACACCCAGCATTTAATAAATAAGCAGTTTTTAAGGGCAGGTGTGAAAAGAAGGGAATCATCTGATCTCAGCTGCATTTCTTTATTTTCATGGCTTACATAAAACTAAAATTTAGCAGGTGGACTTCGTGCTAAATCCAAGTACATTTTTTACCAACAACTGCTGGTGAATATTAAAGTATAAATAGATAAGAAACTATATATAGTGGCTTCACACCATATCTTTCTTCATACAAGTTTTTTTTATAAAGTGTGCCAGAGTGCCAGAAGGATTTAGGCTTTTTAGAAAGGTATTGAAATCAGAAGTGTATTCCAAAATAGTTCATAACAGAGACAATAGGAATTATCTCAATTAGGAAAATGGTCATCTTTAAGCTTGTTCTATAAAGAGTCAGAAATATTGGATGACGGTTCAGCTGCTATAAACAGAGAACGAACAAAAGTCCTTGCATAATGTTTGTTACAATTAGGAGCTGAAAATTAAAATTTAATATAGCAATCCATAAAGAATTAGTATAGATATGTTCTGAGCAAGAAAGTGCTTTACATAAAGAATACTATTGGAAAGGGTGTTGTAGCCCTAGCAAAGACCCCAATTTATTTTAATTTTCTAAACATATCCTGATACATTTGACCTACCTTTGGTATGGGGACATTAATGCTACAAGAATAGGCTATACCTGGAAAAAATACAATGGAAGTCAGCAGATAAAGTAAACCAGTCTGTTGCATAAGTCGTAATATATATTTGGACATGTTGCAACTGAAACAGAAATTTCACACTTTTCTCCTGTTGCTTGACCCTTGAGACATGATTGTCTCCTTATTGTTTGCTTTCTTCAAGGCAACAAGAGTTTGAATGTTCTTCTTTTGAAAGCAGGATAGAGTGCTGATTTAGAGTTGCTGTGTACTGCTGCCTTCACGTTTTGGCTCGCATATAAAATCAAGGCCGTTTCCTTTTGCTTCAGGAAGCCAAACTCGTGGATAGTTTTATTAAATTTGATCTTTCATGTTACCACTTTGTGGATTAGATAGGGTTCTTTCATTCCTCATCTTTCTCTGTTTGCCAAATCAAACCAACTTGTTTATCTCTTTTTATATATTTTGAAGAAGAAATAGGCATAGATAACTTAAAAATTGCTGTGTTTATTTTTCTTGTATGTGTCAGCACACTCAGTTGTGAAGTATTACTATTTACATAAAATAAAAGCTTGATAGTTTGAGTAAGTTGGGACAAAATTGAAGGAAGCTTCATCTTCACCCTGATTAGCATAATTTGCTTTGTTTTGATAACCAAAGATTTTTTATAATACTAAACAGCCTTTTCACAACCTACCAATCGTGGCTTGATGGATTCATTCATTTACAGATACTAGAAACAGCTGCTCCTATGTGCTGCTGCTGCTGCAATTAGAAAATCAGTCTGTAAAGATATAATGCACTTAATAAATCTCATGTTTTCAGATTTCTGTTTTTATTCTCTACTAGTCATAGTAGAACCTATTGCTATGACACATTTTTTCCAAAGCATAATAATAATAATAATAATAATAATAATAATAGTACTTAAGAAAGATACATTGTATAACAAAGCAAGTATTTTTCATGGTTGTCATCTTTGGGAGAAGAAAAAAGAAGAAAAATTGAAGAAGAAAAAAATTGGTGTGTGTAGAAAAGCAAGGATAATCTCACTGCCTCACACATTGTTGCTAAATACAAAAGTAGCAATGATCTTATCTTTCTGAAATATTCATATTAAATATACACAGCAGGGTCAGTCAATGACCTTTTTGTTTAGTGCAGTAATTACACTATGTTTTCACAGAGATATGCCTTGTAGGGTTCATGTCCTAAGTATAAGAAAATCCCTAGGAAAGTGTGATGTACTGATTATTTTGCAATCTTCATATCCATCACAAATAAGGGTAAGAATTGTTATCCAGTATTTTACGGGAAATTTCTGATGGAGAGATATCAGTTGTTGCTGAAGATATGAAAGGAAATCATTGGCAAAGTGTAGTAAAGAATCCAAACATCTCAACTCCAAGTTTTGTTCCTTCATCATTTAATCAGACTGATTACTTGATGTGAGCTCTTTTTTGGGGAAGTAATTTCCTTTTATCACCTGTTCTAAATAGTCTATATATTTTATCCTTCTAAAAGTGCATCAAGAGGCATGTCGCTGCCAAGACCAGGTCAAAACCAGAGGGAAAGAATTACATGCAAAGTCAAAGAAGCATTATCTCCTGTATCACTGCATTGACGTTGGCAGATGTTAGTTCTTCTCATAGGGCAGATTCTCCAAGGGGAGCTCTCCGGGCTTGAACAGACTTCAGGAGCATCCTGGCACTTCTGCTCTGCAGCTGGTAGGCTGTGCAGAAAAAGGGAATCGTAATTTGCCTGGATATATTCCACCTCTCTGCACCATTTGAAAAGCCTGGGCTGCAATAATCTAAAGCAGTAAGAAGACAAAAGGAGTGAGACCTAATTCATTTCTTTGTGATGTACTACTCTAAACTTGTTTTCAGCAGAACGGTATCTATCAGTGTGCTGTCCAGAAAGCAGCCTTTTAAGAACACTTCTGTTTGGGTTTTATCACATACCACAGGGGTTTGCATCTAGTAAGGGAGAGATCAAAGCTTTCATTATACTGTTTCCTTCACTTCCCTCCTATTGTCACTTCTACCTCCTACCCCTTCACCACAGCACTTTTGGCATCAGGCTTCCTAGGCAACTGTTCTCTCCCACTCAAATTTCTCTCCTACCTAAAAGATTGTTTAGTGACTCCTCCCAAATGCTTTAGCAGAGTTAGATGTATGCATTTTGTCTCCCCTAAGTGAGAAGAAATTAAAGTACCTAGCTTGTTTAGCGAGAGAAAGGCAGGTAGGAAATGCTCCTTATGTTAAAAATGCATGCATCTCATTTTAGAACAATTTTGCAGCCAAAAAAGCAGCAACCCCACAATATTTTTAATCTTCATATCGTGACCACATAATGTTGTCTGCAATGTAGTTAACAGAGAATTAAATTTTGTGACACAGATATCTCTTTCCAGTCTTAGAAGTGTGGTGATTTGTCAGGGTTTATATACTGGTTCCAAGAAATTTCAGAAATTAAACAACGTATTACCAAATAGAGGAAGTATCTAGAAAGTGTGTCAGCCAAGCAGACATATCTCCAGATTATTTTAGCTTGTTCCATTAGAGATGGAGAACTTCCCAAGTCAGAATACATAAATCAAGCTGTCACTCAATGGAAGTGGCATTTCTTGAAATGTTTGTCCATTGCGTTCAGAAGTGTTAATATTCCCTAGATTTTAGAGGACTAAAACCAAACAAACTAAAAAGAAGAGTAAAATAAATCTATTTTAAATCAGATTTTCAGCATTTCAAAGGAAATAGCTTATGATTAAGAACTAAGCAAAGATTGATAATCATGTTATTAGTCAGGCTATGTGAACTTGATAGCAAGGAAGGCAAATTCATGCTTTCTATCAAAAAGAAAGTTAAATACTCACTCCATAGAAACTGTATGGTTGCAAGAGAAGGTTCTGAAGCTTCTTTTTGAGCACTTACCTAAAAGATGGTTTCTCAAGAAGTAAAAAAGAGGATGGTTCAACATCTTTTGAGCAGGCATCACAGAATCATTTAGGTTGGAAAAGACTTCCAAGTTCACCAAGTCCAACCTTTTTGACTGATCTCAGCTTGTCAACTAAACTTGTCAACTAAACCATTGGACTAACTGACATGTCCAGTTATTTCTTGAACGCCTCCAAGGGTGGTGTCTCTACCTGGGCAACCCATTACAGTGCTTAACAACCTTTTCCATGAAGAAATTCTTCCTGATGCCCACCTGAATGTCCCTTGGGCACAGCTTGAGGCTGTGTCCTCTCATCCTGTCACTAGCTCTCCCCTGAGCCTGCATTCCTCCAGGCTAAACAACCCCAGCTCCCTCAGCCATTCCTCACATGACCAGCTTCAATGTTCTTCTGTGTCTCAAGGGTCACTTTCACATAGATTTAAGCTCTGGATAACACCATCAGTTTACATTTGGTACAACATAATAGAAAATACAAGTTTAAGGAATACCTCTGTGAAAGAATTCTGTTTCATCTAATCCCAGACTAAAATAAACTCAATGTATCTATGTTCTTACAAAGAGGATTTTAAATGTTCCTAGTTTTTTGTGGGGTTTTTCCTCTTCCTGGCATCAGGGTAGTATATTTAATAGTATTTTTAGTGCCTTCTAATATTTGTCTTAATTTAAAGTTGATTTAATCCACAGATAATTTTTATTGGCCATCACAGCAAGATAACTTCATTCCAAATAACATCCTGAGAACATTATGCTCAAATATCAGAGGGATCCAGTCATAGCGACAACATAGTTTTTCTGATACACAAACATCCATTCTTCCTATACAAATACAGCAATTGAAGGGATGCAACAACATGATTGCCTCTTAAAATGTTTGCATTGTATGCAGCTTTTTGAACTAATAGTGTAGAAATTTTTAACAGTTTTGGGTTTAGTATAGTGTCTGGGCCTGCATAATGAGAAGGGAGGCTGGGTGTAGAAAAGCTTGATGGAGAAAGACAAGGAACATGCAGTTTCAGCTGCAAAAGAGTTGTACGTTTCATAGAGTGCCACAAGGAGCTGACATATGAGTGTCACTTTGCCTGTTCAATAATATGAAGTTTTTAAATGTGTCTATGTTCTTTGTCTCATTTACACTTCTTCTAATGCAAAAATTTTGTCTAGGATATTGCAGCTATGACCAATCTCTGTTTTCTGAAACTAAAGAGGGCATGATAATCAAGAGAACTTTAGCAAATTTTTATTTCATTCTTCATAATCTTTTGGGGACATTGAGGAGGCGGGATGAAGAACAGTTAATTAGAAGTGAATAACAAAATATGTGTAAGTGTTTAGCTCGTTCAGCTTATGACTCATATCTTCTGTGTGCAAACAACTGAAGACTCATCTTGTGAGAGGCAACCTGGTATTTTAATAGTTGAGCTTTTTCCTTTGAAAAGCACAGAAGAAAGGATTTTAACAATTGAATTCCTTCTTGAATATCTTTTATTCCCCTCAAGAAGAAGGAGGAGAGAATTTAAAGATTGGTGTGAATCTTTCGATGAATTCAGTCAAGCAGTTCTCAGGGGTGTTAGCCCTGTTATCTCTAGACAGGGTCTTTGTATATGGCACATATAATGAATTAATGAAATTATAGCCTGCTGCTTCAGGAATGTTCCGATGTCTGTACTTGCTCCCTTCTGAGTCTGAATGTCAGTTATGACTTCTGATCAGGTTAGTCAGAATAAAAAAAACATAAGATGATGGCTGCACAAGGGCAGTTTCACATTTAAAAAAAAATTGTAATGTTGACGTAATAAAACTATCTGGGTACAGTATCTTAACTGTTGAATTAATCTTGAAATACTACTGGCAGTAACAATCATAGGGGCCTTTTTAGGGTCTCAGGACTTTGTTGCATATCTTGTTGGGGGTTTCCTGTCACGCTGCTGGAATCTATTGGCTGTGTCACAGCAGAGAAGTCTGCCCCTGCAGGTTTGATTAGAGCTTAAAAAAAAGCTAAAACCCTCAAACATATCAGTCGTATTGTTCCAAAATGCGGAATATGTAAAATTTTCTTAAGAAAGGATGATTTTTAGTGTTTGATCTTTGTATACTTTCAAGCCTAATCAACAAGAAGGGAGATTTAATCTGTTGAATAGCAGCTAACAAGCTGTAAGTAATGTCTAGGTGTTAGAAAAACTAATTACTTGTTGGTAGAATTGCCTTATTAAGGTTTAGGGTTTGATATGTTCAACAATCTTAGACCTAGGGAGAGGTTAAAAAAGCATGGGAAGAAGGATGCCCACTGCTAGTGGACACAAAGAATGCAGAATTTACAGGCCACAAGGACATTTGACAAAACTCCCAAGATAAGGAAGAAACTAACGAGGCCAACTCAGCAACTGTGCTGAAATGAGCTCCAACTGGGTAAAAGTTGATTCTGGCAGGGGGAGATCGTGACCACTGAGTCATGGACCACTGACCCAAGAAACCCACAGACTCAAAAGGAGAGAAAGACTGAGTATGTGGACTCATTAGCATGATAAACGAGAGAATCATTAACCAATAGAAGATAGAATACTTATTAATAAGAAAACTATGTAACTTGCAGCCAGTGAACACTAATTCCTTCATTTGCTGAAGTTACAAGTAGTAAAAAGTTTTGGTAATGAGTGTGCTTGATTTGGGGAATACCACCGAGCAGCCAGGCTTGTGCAACTCTGAAATAAATAATCAGTGTCTCTCTTGAGTGTCTAATTTTTATCTTGTTGCACTCTGGGTAATGAATCCGATTTTTGTGGACAGCAATATCCTCTGTGAGTTCGTCATGAGAACTTAGACAATACATTCCACATTTTGTTAAAGTATTGCACTTGATGCAGTTTCTCATCAGAAAAGTCTGTGTAGTAAAGGGAGAGATAAAGAAGAGCATTTGACCACACACTTCTGGAGTGTAAAGTCAGGAATCTCAAAACTGGGCTTAAGTTACAGCACTAGCCCATATGACTTCCATGGCGTGGCTCTGTTCCTATAACCAATATTTCGTTGATGAGCATTTATGTACCTTTATATATCCCTTTGTGGCTATTACAAAAAAAGCTTTCTTGGTGTAAATTCAACCGAATGGAATCTAAACAGGTTTGATTTAAATTGAGACAACTCTTTATAACTGTCATAAATATAGCACCAGTTTTAGGTTTGTTTGGTTTTTTTTTTGTTTGATTTTGTTTTGTTTTTTGGTTTTCTTTTTCATGGTGGTGGTGATTTTGTGTCTTTAAATATACTGAGATATATTGAGACATCTTGAGAGTGTGTAGAGATTAAGTTTTCTAAATAATTTAAAAGCCTACTGAAAAAAGAACAGTCCACTAACAATATATATATAAATGGAAGCATCTTGGACCTCAGACAGATACTAGGACCTGAAATGGATTAATGTGTGTCTTATCTGTGAATCCTTTATAATATGTAGAAGTCTTGTGGAATTGACTGATTTTGTCTACAGAATAGATGTTGCCAAAAGAAGGGTAGTATGCCTGGGCTATATAGAAAACTACAGATAGTATCTCATTTTTTAGGTAGAATTTATAAATACTAAACTATTTAATGAAAAGTTAAGAACCATGTTTGTAGGATTTCTGCTTTGGTGTAATCCTTTTTTCCTAAGTATTTGAATGTAAGCATACAAAGCTCATGCCTTCAAGGCTTTGCTCTTTTACTATCCAAAGCCAGAGGCTTGGAAGGGAGAGCTAAGGACAAACTGTAATAAAATTCACCTTGAAGTTAATGTGCAACAGGTGTATTCATTTCTAGGTGGATTCCCTCTATACTGTTCCCTCTGTGGCATGTATTAGATTGATGAGACAGAGGCAAACTGCAAGAAGTGGACTCTGAAAGAAAGAATGCAGCAGAATCTAGAAATGCTTGGCAGAGAACTTTCCACCAAGTGCAGTGGCATCCATGTGTAAACCCAGAGTAACTTAGCTTAGCATTTCCCTGAACAAAGTTTGCCTGATGTTTATTACACATGGTTACATGGAATTTTTAATCCTTTGCCTGCAATGTTTCAAATATAAAGGACAAATATATTTACTTTGTGTTCTTCTTAAATATAGTTAGAGTATGGGAATGTAGTAGTTTCGATTTAAAGCAGGCAGTTGGCTATAGATGGGTTAATTAATTTGGACTTGATCCCACAAAACAACTATTTTTAACAAAATAAGTAACCAAAAGTCAGACTATCCTTAAATATCATTGACTTCACTTGACTGAAAGTTTAAGCACAGGTTTTCAGAATTTACAGAGCTGAATTTATTTACTAGTAGATTAAAAATATGTTTACCTCTCCTACCATTTTCTTGAATCAGATTAAATTATCTGAGAATCAGAAAATGAAATTATTTGTTTAGAATGGCATACCTTCTAAATATATGATTTATTTTCTATCAGTGCCATCTTTCAGGAAGAAAATGACAAGGAAAAAAATCAAAAGCAGAAAACCCTTTCTGTGTCTTTGTGACTCATTTCAGGTAAATGATTGATTCAGGGTAGCTGAGAATCTAATCTAGTATGACCCAGTTGTATCAGGGTGAATTTGGCTTTAAAGTAACGCCCATTCCTGGAAGCATGAGTAAAAAAGCATTGATTCAACAAACAATCTCTACTTTGTATTAGAATCAGCCTTTCAGCAAAGTAGCAAGGCTTATGTAGAAAAAGAGTGGTTTGGAGTTTATTTGTTTGTTTGGTTTTGTTTGGGTTTTTTCCCACATTAATCTGTGAGAGACAGTGAGTGTAAATCATCTTTCTCTTTGTGTATTCAGTCTCAATTAATTTGTTGAAATACAGAGCTAAAGCTGCTTTTTGGAGCAGCCCATACTTTAGCATATTGAAGACTTTCAGAAATTAAAGATTTTTAAAATGTAATCTCTTCCAGGAGGGAGTGAGGGAAAGCATTTTGCCAAAAGCTCATCTTATTAAAAAATGACTGAATGATTTATAAAGTAGCATTCAGACGGATTTAATTGTTGAGGCTGGAGCAATTCCTGAATTTACTGCAGATTGAGCTATGCTAATCTGCAGGCCAGGATTCACAGCTATAAATTTGTTGATTCCACCTCTCTCTTCTTTCATCTCTCTTTCACGTCCTCCAATGCCCCTTTTCACTTCATCTTTCCCCCCATATGTGTTTGGGGTTTTTTCCTCTTCAGCTTCAAAACAAACTAGATTAATTCTGATTTAGTTTGAAGGGGTAACAGAAGTCACATTTTTCTTTCTAAAGCTTCCTGCTAATGAAGGGCAGTGCTTGGATAGCTCTATCTTTGCGTTTATTCAAAGCTTTCCCACTTGCCAGTGCAGAGTGTATGTGAGTTCAGTTCAGTGAGCCATTGAGAAATAGGTTGTGGTTTCCAGGAGTAATAAAGATTTGGTGTGGGTAGATCCTGAGATGGGGCTTTGAGTTATCATATGGCACATCACTCGTTAGTGATTAAGCCTCAAAGGCTTCAAAACAGTGACCATTTCATAGAAAATAAAGAATATATTGTATGCTTGCATCCCTTCAACTTTCTTTGTGCTTCAATCCTGTTTTTTTGTCTCTTAAAAAAAAAATCTTTAGAAAGCTTCTCTCACACTTTGTCTATTTATGCTGTCTGAAATGAGATCCTACTTCTCTCCCCAAATCCTCTTCAATTTTCATAAGGGAATATGCTGAAATTTAAGAGCTGCAAACAGGTTTTCAACATTTTCATATGAATACAAAGAATTTTTATCCTCTTAAAAAAAAAAAAAAAAAAAAAAAGTTTTATCCTTCCCATCTGTCAAAATGCATAAACCTGCTTTCCAGAAAGCATATCCCTGATGGTAGGCACCATAAAACTATTAAGAAACTATGTGTATCTCTTAATAGCAATAATTTTACAGTGTTTGGTAGAGCTGACTGACTTGACATTTCATTTGCACTTATAATCCAGACATGTCTAGAAAAAATTAATAAAGTTTAAACATCTAATGTTATTGCAGATGTTTTAATTTTGATACATTGGAACAAATTTCCTTCTCTTTGGGTCTTGCTTGCAATATTGAAAGCTCAGCAAAATCATGATAATTCATCATACTTGAAGTGTTTGAGTGAAGGGAGAATGCAATAATGCATTTGTATTGTGAAAAGCTCTTCAGGTTTTTTCCCCCTCTTTTGTGCTTTACCCTAGATGTCATTCTGAGATAAGGAGTAGAGCTAACATTTAATCCCCTCTGTGTTGCCATGCAAAAACTGTATTTTTTCTTTAAGGATACATATCTTCAATAAGAGCATTAGCAGAAGAACGTGTGGCCCACTTGGCAGCCCAGGATCGGGGGTCCTGTTCCTGCCCCTCTGTTTACATGTGGATACAATCAGATCATTGAACTGCAGCGTGCTCCAAAAGGACCATTAAGCATTCTGCTTCTACATTGTGCTCCTCTTTTTCACCCATCTATGCTGCAATATCAAAACAAAATATTTACACACAAGTTTTGCAGGTGTAAAAATCAAAGTCTTTTGCCTCAGCCAGGAAGGAGAGAGTGAGCTGTTGATGCACAGAGAGATATCTGAACCACAGCACTCCTGAGGAGGGCTGCTGGGGAGCCTCCAGATTTCTCTTTGTTTAAAACTATGTCATCATTTGAAACCTAGCTAATGTGGAGAGAATTCATAAGCTGATTGCATGCAGCGCTTCCCTTGTTAAGGGTTAATTATTATGCGTCTTTCCTTGCACCATATGGTGGACTTTTCTTTGCTCTGAAATGCCTCTCCTTTCAACAGCCCTGCAGATTAAAAAGTAAAGCTCATTAGCTAACAAATGCTATCCCTTTTACTTCAGATTTACATGGTTTTATGTAATTTTACATACACTTGACTCATTGTCAAGTATAACTAGATAGGGTTTATGAAAATTGCCCTCTATTTTTAATATTTCTCTTTAAATAAGTTGTGGTATTTTTTTTTGTCCTTTTCTGTATTTTCTCTACTAAGAAGAAAACTTTTCTTTCTGTATCTCAGTACTGTGTTTAAAATTAGGTATGACTATGGACATGTATACTCTTCAAATGGCAAAAGTTTAAACTATTCGTTGCTGCAGGATCAATGCCAAACATCTCCTGATAAAACTGGATGTATGAAGTCAAAGCTTCCTTAAATGTATTTACTTTTGTGATAATCCTAGCTTAAATATGGTTACAGATAGAACCAAGCGCTAATTTTTAGCTAAAATTTTTCAGACTGATGGGTTTTGTGGTTTTTCTGCTTAGTAGTTTGCAGAAGAAGAATACGGAACTTTTGAAAAAAAATACTCATCTTTCATGTTAAGTGAAAAGAGAAAGGGTGGAATGTGGGTGATTTTATGACTTATTATGTAGGCATATTTATTTGAGCCACACTTGCAGCAAAATAACTGAGTTGAAATTCTGGCAAGGAAATAGCAATTATTGATTATTATTTTGCCTTTTTAATTTTTTCAATGAAATTCCTTTTTGATCTGGTGTAATTGCCCATCTTTGAACTGTGCACATTTTGAATGCACCTTTTGTGGACTTAGGCCTTATTGAGTGTTATGGAGATGCTCATAAACATTCATCTTGGTGAATTCAGGCAAATATGGGATAATGGAAAGTTTTAAGTTTTGCACATGTTACCAGTCTCTTTATATTTTTATATAATATTAAACACACTTTAGGAGCCACTGGAAACAATCATTGCTGTAATATTAAAAGATTTGTTCCTTCACTATTGCCATTACCATGCCCTATTGGTATTACTCCTGTCTGGATATACCACTAGCATTATTGGTTATTAATGGTGGAATAAGAAAGGGAATTCTGCCCGTGCATTATAAATATTCAGAGGGACAGAATATGCATTCTCATTGCATATTTGTGGTACAAGTTTGGGAAAACAGACCTTTACTGAAACTAGCTTTAAATAATTCTTTATCCCATTTGATGCTCCATTTTTATATTTTTCCAAATTTTTAAATATTTTTCTGCTTATGACCTATATTTTTTCTGATTTATTGTTCAAAGACTACTTCAAAATCTGATAAGAACTGTTACACGGAACATTATTTGTGATGTCACAAATCAACTTTATGATTTTTCTGCAGGACTCAGCCTTGCTAACCAAGATAGAAATAGAGGTACCATATCTTGTTTCATGCAGGTATTTCTGATAAAGGAAGAGGATGGCAGTGAGTTATGTGTAAGGCAGGGAAAAATAGACATAATTCAGTTACTTTTATGCTATGAATATGTCTTATTAATTCCATGGAATTACTGTACTTTTTACCTTATTTTTGAAGAATACTTAAAATTATCTCTCATCTGCAGAGCTGTATAAACTCTGCTACCAAACTAGCTGAAAGACAGTGTCATTATTAGGGTTGGTTTGTTCTTTTGGGGTTGTTGATTTTTTTGTTTGTTTGGTTTTTTTGCCTACTGTTTTTCATTTCTTTTGGAATCGCATTAAAAGGCTCCCATCAGACTTCAGGCTGACTACATTAGTCATTAGATCCACATATAAAAATGCATTCTCTAAGCAAAAAAGCTTTTTACTCTAAGTAACAATGGCATGCTATGCCAAGGACAAGGTGAAATGCTAATGTCCTGTTTACCTCCTTCCAACGGTCTGCATGGTGGAATAGACAAAAGTCCTTACTCTGAAGGACAGCTTTATGATTCTAGTTTCAGGAACTTCCTGAGTAATTAAGACGTGCTCATTTATTATGCCAATTTACAATGATTCTGTCTAGATAACAATACAGATTCCTCAAATTTCTTTCCACCATGTAAAATGAAATCTTTATCTGCTGGTTCAACACACATTTCCCATGTCTTCTTTCCTAACGCTCTGACATGGACTTTTTTTTTTTAATTAGACATGACAGAAAAAACATTGCATAGCTTTGTAACTTTAGATTAGGAAATTAAGTCAAAAGTTAGTGGGAGTTTGCATTGAATCAGAAGTTAGTGAGAGTCTGCAAATTTTGGGACTTGGAAGAGTTTGTGTTCCAGAGTATTTAAAATATCACTTCTCTTAAAGACTGATGAAATACATATTTAACCAGACTTCGGGTTAAAAAACTCACAGTAAAACCCAGAAAAATATATTTGTGCTTTTCAAAATGAACAACGATGCTAGTAATTTTGATTGTTGTAGGTTTTTTTTAAAGAAAGTTCTAATATTAGAAATTGTTCTAATATTAAAAGAATATAAATAATTACCAGGGAAAATTCTTTTGACAATGAGAACTTTGCTGAATTCAGATAATACAAAATATTGAATCTTATTGGTACTTTTGGTTGTTTTTGTGTTTGGTGTTATTTTAGTGGGGGGGGGGGCTAAATTCAAATAAATGAGTAAATGAAACATTACTTATCTAATTAGATCTAATTATTAACAGATTTTTTTCAAAGTGTTCATGATTAGATTATCCATTCCTGTAAAGATTGTTATTGTAAAGATTGCTGTTCATTACATATATATGTATTATATATTACAAGTTATATTGAGACAATACTATATATTAGAATAGATAATCATTGTTGTATAATTATATTTTATCGCGCTCATTTTTTAATCTTAGGATTATGAACCATGTGACTTACATTAGTGCAGAATTTTCCTTTCAATGAATACCCTAATATTTCAATGTGTACATGTGCAACAGATATGTGTCTTATGAATCAAACACTACGTTACTTCTAGATAGGTATAAGCTATATTACTCTATTAGTAACAGAAATACACACAAGGAAAGAACCAAAACCCAAACCAACCAGACAAAAAAGTCCTGTTGTAATGAAGAAAAATCTTATGTGTAATATCAGAACACATGAACTTAAATTTGGTTGGAATCGTTATGCTGAATAACAGTTTAGTATTGTTCACTATGCACAAAACCAAAACAATTTACCCATGTAATACATAAATAGAAATTAAATTATAAAATTCTCTGGCACTCTACTGATTTGTTTCAGCTAAAAACCTGACCTTATATCCCCATGGAAATGTCTATATCTTAAAAATAAAAAAAAAAAAAAAATAAGAAGAGCACAAAAAGTGTCCCTTAAGCCATCATTCTTAAAATAAAAGTATGGCACCTGCTTTTTCTTCTGCCTCTGAAAGCCTCTTCTCAGGTGGCCAGATCTTAAGAGCAAAATTCATTTTTGGTGAATAAAAAGGGTTGTAATGACCATAGTTAAGGGAAGGTATTTCATACACATCCGTGATTCAGAAAATATCAGGGCATCTTGCCCATGCACTCGCTCATTCCTGAGATACTCCAGGTCTTTACACTCAGTTCTTTTCCAGAGTAGCTCTCACAGACAGTACTAGTAGTTGCAAAAATACGTCCTAAATTTTCCTTGCTATGCAGGACTTCTAGTGACTTTTCTATAAATTGACTTCAACCTATAAAAAGAAAGAGCAAGAATACATGGCTGTAATTAAAAAGTAAAAGCTGAGTGTTTAATATTCAGCATTGTGTAATCAATCTAAAGATGTGCAAGCAGAAAATGTTTGAATAGCATTTCTAAGACAACTTCCTCTGAGTGGCAGGAGCATTTTCTCATTGAGCTGTGGCCAAGTACACAGGGAAACCCTATTTGAAAGAGACATACACTGAGCTCATGATTTCGTTTTCCTGCATTTTGTTGGCATAGATCACTAGACTGATGTTTACACTTGAACGGACGCAGCTTCTAAAGCAGGAATTTCACTATGAACTGAGTGCCCTGAATTCTCCTCTCACCTTGCTTTAGAAAGAGATGCCTCCATTCCCACAAATAAGAATAACGGAGGAAGAAAATTTTAAAAAATAATGAGGTAGTAAACACTGTTAATTTCAGTTGGAACATCTTTTTGTTAGGTTGTTGTTCAGTGTTTTGTCATGCTGTGTTTTATCCCTTGTGCTAGCTTTGCTGACCTTTTGGGCAAGCTTTGGCCAACTGAGATTGTATTTGCACAATAGATCATATTTTGATAAAAAAAGCCCCTGTTTTTCCAGACTCCCCTGGGACAATACATCTGTGTAAGTTCAGTCACATACATTTTCTAGATAAGGACGCAGGCCTAATTTTAATCCTTATCAAGTTTAGCACCTACCCAGAAGACTGTATTTTAGTGATAAAGTTGGGGTTTCTTTTTAAGACTCTCATGAATCCAACAGCAAGACATAGGGATGTTAAATGAGAAGGTGACTTTGCTCTGAGTCTTAGAGATTTTATTTTTAACTTTGGTGTGCCACTTAGAGGCTAAAGCTGCATGATGGTGAACCTGGATTTTGTGGTCTGAAATCATTATTAGAGCATGAGGCATTCAGGCACCTTCCAGTCACTGCGCCAGATGCTGATGCTTAAGGTACTTTAGTTCCCCAACTTCATTTTAGATTAAAATTTCTAACACCTAAGGCAGCTGCATCTCTGTTGGTAATGAAATTCCTCGTTTTCTGTACTTTTTAATCAACATGCTTGAAAAGTGGTATTTCCCTGATGTTTTTAGTAAATGCTAATAAACAATACATGTTTTAAGTTAAATGAGAGAACCTATTAAAAATAAAGAAATATTTGCCATGGTAGCACCTGGTTGCTATAAAACCTGTCTTGCAAAACTCAGGGTTGCCTTTGCATGGGCATGCTATCTTTTTTGGTTGTTTTTTGTTTTGTTTTGTTTTGTGTTGTTGTTGTTGTTGTTGTTGTTGTTTTGTTAGGGAAACATAATGTAGTGATTTATTTTATTATCAGCATCAGTTTGGTGGATTTTGTTTGTTTGTTTGTTTTATGATATTTATTACTGGTTGGTTTGGGCATGATAATTATCCCAGCAAATGCAGTTTGCTGTTTCTCACAAATAAAAGAACATTAAAATGAAAAATTGCAGTGTTTTCCCAAGGACATGTCTGTGTAATCAGAAATCTGTATCTAGCACAAGAAAGAACTGTATTCTTTCAGGATACAGAGATTCATTAATGGGCTAAAAATCAATGTCCTGGCAATATAAAAGTCCAACAACATTTATAAATAAGCAGACAATGCCTCGATAAAGATGTGATAATTAGCAGGTCATCATTTTAACCTTTTTTTTTTTTGTTTATTTTATGTCATTAATGCACAAGTCATTTGTACTATTGATTGTTTCTGGTGAGTAGACTTAACTTGTGAGCAGTGAGAACAAAGCAGGTGTATTAGCTTCTATTCACAGTTGATGCTCCAATGAGTCAGGTAGACCAGAAAATGCATAAACCAACCGAACAAAAAAAGGTGCCAGGTGATACATCTTGACTGAAAGACCATAGTACAGCCTTCATTGTGCAGAGTTTGAGTTAAAGAGCAGTATCCTGGTGTACATAGGTGAGGTCGTTGTTTACCTTGAAGCTGTAAAAAATGCAAGTAGTAAAATAAACTTAGAAAGTTAAAAAGAAAGATGGAAGCACTAAGTTAGTACATAAAAGTATATGTCTAAGAGAGAAGTAGTTTTATAAAGTGCATTAAATAAAACATTTTAAGACTGCAATTTCAAAATAGCTACCTTGAAAAAGCAAATCTTTTGAGAATTTGAAAAAAAGACACATTAATTTTGTTTAGAAGAAAACCCTGTTTGAATACTATAACAAAAGAGTCAGGAAGAAAGAAGACAAAAATTAATTTAATTAAGATTGTGTGTTTATTTTGCTTACTTTTTTTAAAAAATTATATCTGTGATCTAGCACAAGGCTGGATGATTCCAATGATGCAAAGACATAATTTGTTTTTCCAACCCTTAGCTGCATTTTACTCTTGGGGCCTCTTTCTCAAGTGGTACGCACTGCATCACATCCCTTCCAGTCCTTTGGGGGTGCAGGCTAGTAGTATGGACGCTTTCTACTGGCTAGATTTAGATCATTGTTCCAAAACAAAGAGGGATGGAAAGAGGTACTATATCCTGTTTATTATTTTGAAGAGAACTTACCATTTTCAATTAAAAGGATGGAAGATAATTGTAGGATGTACAAAAGAGCCCAATTTTGACAATCTCTGTTCAAACATAATTGTCTCTTAAACAAACCACTCAACACTGGTACATCCCTGATTTACAAATGCAACTTTAAATCCTCCTCTTTATCTGCCATGGGCAAACGCCACAGCAGACATCACAGTCTCCTGTAGTGAGATTTTCTGTTTTAAATAAAAAGTTAATTTATGTAAATTTCAGTTAAATTACAGTTAAGGGAAGGTTTTCTGTAGTAATATTAGGAGAGACCTAGAAGTATAACTTCCTGAGGTTGCTCTAAACTATATGTAAATTTGGGTCACCTCTCTTACTCATCCTTTTGATGACTGGATATAGCCTTCCTTACAATATTTCTGTTTTGCTGTATTTAAGAAGCTTGTCTTTTCCTTTCTCTATGGTTCTTCTACAGTAGAGACACTTAAAGTCATCATTAGGCTCTATCATTTTGTTATTTAAACATCACAACTTCATTTGAAGACTTTGAGTGCATTTAAATACATGAAACAATATAAATCATAGTTGAGTCAAGAACTAGAAGGACTTTGGTTGTACATTTCAATACAAACAAAATGAGAATGTGGAAGGAAGATAGGAATTCTATAGAGAAAAAAAAGTTCAAATCAGTCTCATCATACACTTATAAGAAGGAAATAATAGGATAACAGATATATCAAATGAAGGTTGACCTTTCTTCTCCAGTCTGCCTTCTTCTTTATTGGGAGGAGGAAGAGTTTTGTCCATATCAGCTTCTGTTCAGAGAAGCATGTGGCTCTATCCAGGAAAAGCTGATACAGGCTAAGGGACGTTTCTGGATTGTCTTCCTACATCCTGATTCCTGGTAAAGAATGGAAACAAAGGAAATAAGGCAGATTTACTTTCAGTCCCAGAACAACTGGGGCAAAGGGTGCTGTTTAAGCAAAACCAGCATTCCAGCAAAACTGCCACTATCTGGATAACCGGTGACAATCTGGAAATCTGTATCTTGAGGAAATGGCAACAGTGTCGATCCACCTTTCACTCTGCTGATCAATAGCCTAGTTAAGAGTGTAGTGTGTTCCATTTGTTATAACCTGAGTGTTACAGTCCTATGTTATAAAGTGCTAGTGGTTAGATTCTTCTTCGTTTCACTATAAAAACAATACCACTGGATTTTTAAAAAACATTAAATACTCCTGTCATCCTTTTATAATTTTTTTTGTATTTTCTGCCTTTGAGCTTTATTCTTTTAGGTGTACCATTAAAAATTAGTCACCAGTTAATGTGCTGAAGGCTTTGGGTACCTAGATGATTCTTTGGAAAGAACTAAAGAACACCTGCAATGTCTTAAGGTAATAACTGTCAAACTGTCAGAGGCAAAAGTAACAAGCAAAAATATTTGCAACAAAAGAAAGGAGAAGACAGCTGTTGGAAAGGGAAGCAAACTATATTTATAATGCTGGTTGTAAAAGCAGTTAATGCTAAACATGTGATGTTTATGCCAATAGAATGAGTCAGATGTGCTTCAAGTGAAAGACTGTATTTTGAGCTGCCTAATGTCACCAGCGCCTGCAGGGACAGTTTGCTAACTCTCCATGAACACACAGCCAGCTCTTCAAAGTAATTTTCATTATGCAACTGTGGAGCTTTAAAGGCATCCTCCTTTATTGATCTTGTTTTTGCATGATTCAACTTGTTAAGAACAAGATAAAGCTCCTGTGATAAACATTGATATTCTATAGGTAAGGAGAATTTCTTTTGTCTAACATTTTAATTGCCATTGTTTGTATCTATTCAGACATCTTAACCTTCTGTAAGCCTCTAGTAAGTCATTAAAATGGCTTTCTCTCACAACAGTTAAGCTTCCTTTAAACTCTAGCCAGCTGCTTGCATTCCTGACCTTCTGGAACTTCTGAGCCAGTACTTGAGACCAGTCATGGCACCTCAGCTACTGTTACAGTCTGGACTGGGCCAAAAGTTTTTCAGATTTTGCTTTCTTCATGTTAATTTTAATGAAAGAGATGCAGGCATCTGATTTTTCCGAAAGAATGCACTGATAAAAAAAGCCACAGCCTTTCCCTTTCCCTTCTTTGGACCATATTACCTTCTTCCTTCTTGAGTCATACCCTGAGCTATGAACTAGTATGAAAACTAAAGGAAAGGATCAAATGGGATAATTTCACAATAATCTAATCCATTTTCTTCAAAAGTGTTGCAGATTTGGAATATCTTTCCTGCTTTGGTTTTTTGGAAGGCATCGGGGGAGTGTAGGGCGATTTGAGACCCACCTTGATATTAAATATATATATTAACAAAATGCAAATATAAAAGTACATTCTAAGCATTTAAAAAATAAACAATTGATAATCTCTTTTATTCTTTTAAATTCTTTGGCAAGCTGTTTACACAGAGTTGAAACGGGGAGAAGTACGTACTTAACACTAGAGCCTGTAATCTGGGTGGCCTGGCTGTACAGTAGAGTTCAAACAGAATTTGGGGCGATCCTGTAACTTCAGGCCATGCTGAGTCACGTCAGACCATGCATATAGCTGTTGTGCTCTAGGTCAGCTGGGCAGCTGTTCACATGTTAAACCTCACAAATCTGCGTTTGTCACGATTCTTGTTTATCATGTATTTATAAGTATTTTTTAACGCGTTTCATAGAATACAGTCTTGTGGAAATTACTTGCGAAAACTCAAAACTCTGTTTGTATCTAGGGGGTGAGAGTGGTTTCTAGGCACTCTGGAGAAAAGTTAATGACTGCAGCAGAAAGGTGAGTAGGTGGTAGACTCCGTCTGCCAAACTTGGCTGTGTGTTGCATATCGACACAAATTTTAAACTCTGAGTAAGCCAGACTCCTTACAGGATATGCCTCATTTACCTCTTGAAGAGTGGCAGATGTTTCCGCCATCCCTCAGAGGGTAGTCCAGCCTCCCTAGCTGGGTGCCTGAGCTGTACCAGAGAGGATGCTCCTCTGCAGGCCTTTTAGGGCAGCCCTTTCCTTGATTAGATTTCTTCCTGGGAAAGTTTTTAGGCATTTACTAAATAGACTCGGAGTTTTAAATTAGAAAGGGTAGTTCCTAGCTGTGGATAATAAATTGGGACAAATACCAGAAATGAGCATCTCTGTATCTCTATCAGAGAAAACAAATATTAGATGAATGATGTAAAATTTAATAATGATAATGAAATTATTAAAAAAATCTAACGTTATGAAAGATGTAGAAATGTGAAAACAATCCTACCTAAGTGATGTAGGTTCCATCTTAATCTAGCTTAAAGACACACCTAAGACTTGCTTACCTGAGATCTGAATGACCAGCAGGATCTCCTTCTCCACTAACTCAAAGGACCTTAATGATGCTGGACTTGTATTTTAGTATGTCGGGTGAAAAATAAGATGCAATCAGTCCATGCAGGTATTGCACACTGGGGTGTGAAATTTGAGTCCAGATAAGGAGAATTATATTTAATGGTGAATTGTACATTGTCTTAAGGACTGTAATACATGTAGTAATAATTCTTTTAGTAAAGATAAGCCAGTTGTGTGTTCCACTTTTAAAATAGTTTGCAGTTGTGTCCTTTTGAAGATAGTGATTCTATTTAATCTGCACGCATACTGCATATATAAAGATCTGATTGGTTCCTGTGGATACAGATGTTATTAAAAAAAGTTCCATGAGTCTCTATATTATATGACTTTAGATGTGTATTTCATAAACCTTTAGTTTGGATTAGAGAAAGACAAGGTTAAGAAAAGAAAAAAATCTTTCAAGTTGAGATTTAAAATAAAACTTGCGCATATCATTGCCAGCTTCTTTTTAATAACTAATTCAACCACTTTTGGCTAGACAGAAAAAGGGAGGATTTTTTTTTTTTTTTTCTGTTTTTATTATGCCTGAGCATGTGTACAGTACAGCTTTGATTAGTTAAGTAATCTGTAAATTAAGTAATCTCTACTATTTCCCCTTTTCTAGCAGTGCTCACAGAAAGATCTTCAAAAATTCATAGCTAGGTAATGAATAGATTGACTACTTTTATCATTGAATGATAATAAGAGGAATTTGTTTCTAAGTGGTTTAGCACAGCTATTTTTTAAGTAAGGGTTTTTACTTGCACATATAAGGGAGAGTAAAGAACATTCAGTATATTTATTATCGTGGGAAATTCCAGTACCAATAATTTATTTTTTTCATTTCATACAGTAAGCAGTACTGAGACCATATTCATTGAGGAAACCAGCTATAAATGTTTATGATTCTGATGTATATCCATCTTAATATGTGTATTATAATGCATTCATGAGTATAAATAATTACGCTGGAGCTTTTTCAAATGAATAAGATATTAGACTGTTGTTCAGCAGATGTAGTCATGTTTCTGTTTACATATTGTGCAACCTTGCACATTCTGTTATTTAATACACTGTTGGTCTAAGTTATGTTGTATTGTTTGACTGATCTAAATACGACCCATATTGTACGCTGTGCTCACTCGTGTCAGTTCAGTTGCTATGCTAGTGACGGGCCACTGAATCATTAAATTTGTGTCTCTTGCTGTTGGTGGCAAGTGCAGCTTTTGTGCTATACATACATGTAGGCAGCAATAATCTCTACTGAAGACCTGGAGGCTCTCATAGGAAAATAGTAATTGAAAAATGATCTGCACCGTCTGTGTAGGAAAACAGTAATTTTCATTAAAACGCAGGATTGTGCTGTTGTTAAGACTCAAGTTTAATTGCTTTTGTGGCATTCCAGTTTTAGAGTCTTTTTGCTGTCTCCTTTATAATCTGAAAGGACTTGTTAGATATGTAGACACCATTTTCCATACTTCTATTTAGCAGAATGACTTATGTTGGATGCAGTCTGAAAGACAGACCAACCCTACTCTCTCCCAATATCCTAACTATGAGTGAGGGAGTGGAGAATCAGATCTAAAGTTCATTATTTAAGATAAATTGAACCGTAATAAACTATTCAAGATACTTACGCAATTTTGCTTATTGTTCCAATATATTGAGTAAACATGCAATAAAACAGAACCAGCCTTGTTTGGTTGTGGTTTTTTGTTTGTTTGTTTGTTTTGGGGTTTTTTGTTGTTTGTTTGTTTGTTTAATTTTAGCCTTTCTGACGTATTATTGCATGGTTTTGTGTTACTGCAAAGAGCTCCATTTTCATCTCCTTCATACTGGATATTGATTGAAGTTCAACATTCAGGATTAAAGGAGTCAATGCAGTCACTGCTTATTCACACCATTAAAAACTGAAATAGCGCCCAACCCAGAAGCTGGTTTGGTTATGTTGTTTAGTGGATATTTTTCTTTACAAAATATCAGTTCAGGCTTCAATACTACATAGGAATATTTCCATCATTAAATTGATTCTCTGCAGTTGTGAAGCTGGAGTTATATAAGTAGTCAGAGTATTTAAATAGTAGTTTGCTAAAATACCTCTAGGGTCACCAGGAATTAGACTTATACTATTGTGTGTAGAAACCTGGATCCTACAAGATCTACATGACAGGTAAGTTAGAGCATACTCCTGGCTAATTACCTTCAAGAGCTTTAAGGATAATGGAATACCTCCTTAAATACAAAAGGAAAATTTGGGAGGAAGGAAGAAATTGTAGGTAGTATATGAGAAAGATGGGGTCTACCTCACCTAAAAAAGTATATAAATGTTATGTGTCAGTTTTATTTGCTTTACTAGGCTATCCTTCTCTTCTAAAATCAGTGCCTAAATTCACTGTATAGTTAGTGGAGAAAGGTTTTCAAAAGTCTTCAGGTGATGTTTTAAAATTTACAGGTCTCAGTTTAAACAGGCAGGTTCTCTTTTTGGATCTTTCCAGTGCACTTACCTCTCTGTCGCAGGAAGCAAACCTGTTTGGGTGAACTTAAGCACTTAATTTATGTGTGCTGGAGTTGCCTTAAGGGGAAGTGCACCCAGGTGCCTAAGTTAGATTGATTATATCTCATCTAGAATTACTTCTAATATTAAAAAAAAAAAAAAAGTAGATCAATCTTTGTGAAATTGGCAAAGCAATTGTAATTCTTTTCTTAAAAATATATATAAAACATTGTATCCAATTAATGATGTAGCTATGTTGCATAATCAGTTGTGGTAATTACATTTTTAATTACCCTTAGGACCTGATTCTGATCTTGTTTCCATTGGTATAAAGCAAGGATAATTTAGATAAAATCAATGCTGCTAAAGTAAGATATAATTGATAAGAGGTCAAAATTGAGGCTTAAATGATATGCTAAAAGTGGAACTAATCAGAAGGCTAAATGAGTTTATAATTTGTGCAATTGACATTTTCGTAATCTAAATCTCCAAGAAGTTAACCTTTGGATACGGAACTTTGGTTTCATTTAGAGTCTCATAGTATTCAGGGAAGTGAAGCCACTAGAAGGCCTGTAACAAAACAAAAAAAAAGAAAAAGAAAAAGAAAAAAAAACAAAAACAAACCAACAAACAAAAAAAACACAAAAACAAAACAAAAAACACCACAAACAAAAAAAAACGAACAAAAACAACAAACGAAACAAAAAAGATTCTGTAAAGCTTTTTAAACCACATAGTAAATTCTTTCATTAAATGATTGATGTGTTTCCAGCTTTATACATTTCTGCATCACACAAGTCTTTGAGCAAAATTTTCTGGTGAGCAGAACCTGGAGAAGCATTAAACCATAGCATGTTCACAAATAACCGAAAAAAAAATTCCCCCAAATCCAAAGTTACTTTAAGCAGTAAGGAGTTTTAGGAACTAATGTCTACTCAAAGGGGAGAATATTTAAGATCTTTTTGAAATTATGTATAGAGTTTACTCTTTGTGTAATAGATGGAAGGAATAAATTTTTTTTAAATTACATTTTTTTTATCATACATAGTAGTTGCATAAGCCCTAAAAATGTATTACAAGTTTTAATATTTTTGATGTAAAAAAAAAAGAAAATACTAAATATCAAAGATATTTTCATACAAAAGTTGTAAGCTTTATTTTTAAGTAAATATGTGTATTATGTCTAAAGTATTTTTTGCTGTTGAATAGTGAGATGTTAATTTTTGTTGTATAGTCAAATCAATCAAATAGCTTTACTTGCAAAATACATTCCCCTGAAGATAAGGGATTTTCCTTCTACTTTTGCACTAGAGTATTTTTCAAACAGTTCATGCAAACATCCAAAGTTTCTTAGTTTGGGACAATCAATGTTGTATCAAATGGATTTTTTTCTCAGCTGACAGAATGTACGTGAATTTGTGTACATCAGGAGAAATTTTGAATATTCTGTTTATGTCAGTGGCAGTTCTCCACAGCAGTGACCTTGCTCTGGCCAGTGAAACTGCTTCCTCTACAAGTCCTGACCTAGGGACCCATGGGCTGTCTGCTGTGCCTGACCTCCTCATGGACATGGCTTTCCCTCCTGTGCATAGTCAATAACTTGAGCCTTACTGCTTCTGATATTTATCCCTGTAGCAGAGATTCCCAGATGGATATTTATCCATCTTCTTAAATTCTAGAGAGTTACTGCTCTTTGGGAGAAAAACAGCTCATAACATGAGAGAAAAACTGTTCTTGCATGGAGTTCTTTCTGTATTCCCTGTGAATACTACCCATGCTGCTTTCAGAAATATGTCCATTGTTAGCAGTGCCATTATGATGCATTTCACAGGAATTTGGAAGGCTGTGGAAGGCTGTAACAGAAATTGTTACACATTTGAAGAATGTTAGTAGAGTAATATTTTTTTCCTCACAGAACAACTGTATCTTTGGAAGCATCAGTTTAATCAAACCTCTGCCACATAATTATTGTTTTGTGCTGACTTCTTTATAGAATATTTATATGCTTTTCTGTTAATATTTGATCAACTGTTTTTAATTTTTTTGGCATGGCACCTTGTTTCCAGATTTTGGTTGACTGTCTGAAACAAAATGCTTTGTTGTAGGGCTGGAATTCATTCAGATGTGTTTTGGACATCTTACGTTAAATAAACTAAATAAATTAAATTTAAAAAATAATCTAACTACTCCATAGTCCTCTAAAGCCACTATTGTAAATCATCTCATACACTTTCCTACAAGTAAAAAATTCTTTTGCTGAAGTCAAATTAGAGCAACAAACTTAGCTATACGATACCAATAAAAATGTATTAAGGGGGTTTTGTTGTTATTTTTTTCCCACGTGTAGCATCCTTGAAGCTGACATCTATTTGTGACTGAATAGATGACAGCATGAAATTCAATTACAGCAAACAGTCTCAGTCATTACACCTGTCTACTTCCAGAGAAAAGTATTTGTAAATTGTTCTTTATCCTTCTGTTCCCTAAAACCTATGTCTGTAATTGACACTTGCCAGCAGAGATGACTGGAGACAGAAGGAGAACATTATGTGTCTGAGTATCCCACCAGGGAAAAGAGTATCCTCATCTTTGGAGAGTTTTGTGGTGTTTTGTTTTCTTTAATGAAGAATAATATCTGTGTGCCGAGGATTTACTGCAAGGCTGGTGGCAGATGTTTCTCTAAAAAAAATAGAAAAAGTTATGAAAGATGAATCACAAAATAACACAGGACAAAAGAAAAAGCTAATTAACATAGAAATATTTCTTCTGCAAAGGAAAACAAATGCTTCAGGAGAACAAAAGCCCCTCTCTGTTATTTGTAAGGCTGGTTTGTTACTCTAACACATTTGTAAAAATCAGGTTTGTGCCTGACATGTCAAAACTTACTCACAAAACAAGAGTTGTGGATATCTTGGGAGACGACGTTGTCACTTGTTACGCAACTCAGCATCCGTTCATCACTGATTGATGCTCAAGTTGCCAGTTTTCATAGAAATGAGATGCAGACATAACAGTAATATTTGTACCAAATGTCAGGCAGAAGAAACAGGGGAGTTCATAGAATGGGTCTAGATGTAGACTGTGACCAGAAAAAAAAATCAAAACATGATAGACAAGCTGTCAGCCTGATCTTTCTAAACTGTTTTATTTCTTTCTGGTAGATTCTTTTTCTTTATTTCTATTGGTTTCCCTCCCCAGAATTTTGTCAGAGTAGACAGCATATAAAACTGATCCAGCTGCTAAGTTTTGAGTTTGGTGAAGGAATTACCAAACCATTATGTATTTTAAATGCATCAGATGCTTAAAAGGTATGGACAGTTAGTAAATCACTACATATTTGGTAATAGTGCTCTTTGAGCATAAGCTTTCTTAGAAATTTGCTAGTGATATTAGGGGAGATCAGAACATATCTTTTGTTTTTTTCCTCATGGGTCCCTTCCAACTCAGCGTATTTTATGATTCTACTTTTTAATTGATATTCGACACTGTAGTGTTTGGGCAATTATTGCTTCTGTTCCTCTCTGTAGGTCAGCAAGTATTTTGAGAGTTTCTAAGCCATAAAAGTAATGGCAAAGCATGTGATCAAGTAATGCATTCAAGTATTACTTGACTACTTTGCTTGTTCCCATGTACTCATGACATCCCCAAGTGGCTCAGAGCAACTGTGTGTGCCTCTGCTGATGGCTTACCCAGCACTGTAAGCACACTGTGTTATATTTATGAGCTGGAAAGTAAAGTGTGTCAGGGAGGAAGTTAAAGTGGTTTCTCTGTAGGATATTGTTAGTGTAAAATATCTGATTTATTTGGGTCTTTTTTTGAATGCTGCAGCTTGTAAACACAGTGGGGAATTTCTCTGCCATTGATCCAAAGCAATGGGTACTAATGGCATAATACAGTGGCACTCAATAACCTTTTATCATGGACTGCTTTGTGATGTGGAGGCTTAACTGAGGGGAGAGAAATACACTGTAACAAAACAGAAAATCTTGTAGATTTCTATCAATACATTTAATAATTTTCAGTTTAAGAGCTATCATGATCTTTTCTGTTATCTTTTTTTTGCATTAATTATGATCTAGAATAACATGAAAATTATTGTGCATATTAGTGTAAAGGTGAGGTGAAATGTAAGCATTTTTTCCAAGCATTTCAAGGACAAGCTGTGGCGGTTTTCTCTCATGGCTTTAGTAGCAATTGAATGAGTGCTATATTACAGTGCTGTGAATTTTTTAATAATTTGAATAATTAATATTATAAACACTTTTTTTTTCTTTCTTACAAAAAAGCTTTTGTATCTTTCTAAGAAACAGAATACATAAGTAAGGGAAATAGCTATACAGTAAAGTGTTAAAATTTTCCCAGTACCGGCAATCCTGGTCAAGGCTCTTTTTACATCAGACAGCTCCTTATAAGTAAGCAAGGGCATGTGTCCAGAAGCAAGGGAGGGCATGTATCCTGAGGTATCCTGTTTCAGACCAGCACAAAAACCAGCATGGTGCCACGTGCTGACCCCCAGATCCCTGACAGCGGCAGCTGCAATTCTTCAAGGTGTATAATCTGTTTGCCTTCCACTCTTATTTAGTAATTTTGGCAATTCTGATGCCTGTTTCCCTGGAGAGCAGACCAGAACATGGTTGGAGGCCAGGTTATGACTTCACTTACACTCTTCTCTCAGGAGCAAATCAGTGCAAAAGCCAGTGCAGAAAGGGCCCTTTTGGGTAATCTGGGTGCAGGACTGTAATGGAATATGGGGAGCTTTTTATTCTCTTCCTGAAGAACCATTTAAGAGCTAACAACAGTATAATTTTCTGCTACTATTTTCATATGCATATATATATATATATGTATATATATATACACGTGTATATATGCATATATATACATGTATATATACCCGGGTTCATTTTACACTTGTTATTGGTAAAATGCCAGATTACATTCTCACTTAAAATAGATGTAGAGGCAAAACAATGCTGTTATCCAAAGATTTCTGCTGAAAAAGGACACAGCAAAGACATGTTAAAAAGAAATAACAGAGTAGGTTATAACCATTGGGATGCCAATATCCCTGCTTTTCTGTGTTTTGCATCTGTTAGCAATGTCCCCTTCAGGCTCAATACTCAAAACACACCTCAACTGCTGTAGAACATTGTTGCAGAAAAATGGTTTATGTCATGTAAAACTTATCTTGGGCCCTAAGATACAGTTTTACAGGGATGTAAAATTGATCTCATTGCTGCTGTAGGAAAATATGGTGGTTTTGAATGATTCTTGCATATGTTCATATGAAAATAAAAGATACCAAAAGCCATGATTTTTTTGTTCTTTAGGAAGTGCTGTAAGGGTGCTATCAAAGTGCCAGTGTTATTACTCGACTTCAGCAAGTACAAGAGGAAGCTCAGATTGACTTCAGCACATTATTGCTGTTGTTAGATAAGGAAATAAATAAATAAATAAAAAGGTTAAGGAAGTCTGATAGCCCATTCATTCTTTAGAATTTGTATGACAAGTCATGAAGCTGGAGTTGCAAGCACAGATCTGGTAGCATTTGTTAATATTTGGTTTAGTCCTGCACAAGGAGCACGTACTCCTGTTCATTTATTAAATTTTCTGTATGAAGTGTGACTGCAGGATTGTAAATCCTTATTTCAAAGAATTTTAAGTATTTGTTTCATATATATGAACTAATAAATACACAGGATGCTGGTTCTAGAGACACGTTTTTAAAAGTATCAAATTAAAAGTCTCCATGACTGATGCTTTTGATGGAATTGAGAAACATTCAATATTCAGGACTGTAGGAAATCACTGAGAAATGGATAGCTATGTTTCTTTTGCTGACTTATCTTTTTTCAGTAAAAAGATGTTTACAACTGATTTTGTGCTAGCAGTTGGTACATTATGCCTAATTCCTCTTACATGTTTAAGTCCAGCTTCACATATTTTAATTTTCCAGTTTTTATTGGGGTTTTTGTTGTTGTTTGCTTGGGACTTTTTTTTTAAATTATTATTAGTTTTGGGTTTTGTTTGTTTGGGGTTTTTTTGTTGTTTTGCTTTGTATTTTTGATGGTAATGTGTTCTGATACACCTCTCTTTGCCTTCTGGAAAGCATGCTGTAGATCAAGGAAAATGTTAGTCTTGAGAACCGGAGAAAAGCTAAGGATAAAGATTAAAGGCATGAGCAGTATTATAGGATAAAATTTTCAAATTACTCTGGACTAAAAGTAGCATTTTCCAAAACAATTACTACAGTTTTCTATACCTTAATGTTTGCACATATTAATAATGTACCATATGCTTGGCTTAGCAGAATGGATGGAACACATCAGTCTACCAGATGCAATATTCTCTCTGGAACAGAATATATCCTTGGAATATCCTGCTCTTTTTGTCACCTCAGTTTTAACTTTTTCTATAACTTGATCTGAAAATGATGACCAGCTTGAAATCTATATAACTTGAAGGCTTTATCAGTAAAACCCAGCACAGTTATATTTCTCAGTGGCTGTGATGTTGAAACCTGGGGAAAATCAATTTTTTCTTTTGCTGAATGGTATATTTGAAGCATTTAAAAAAGGTGAATGAGTGTGCTGAGGGCCTGTCATTCTCAAAGTACTTTCTTATGCTGCGTGTGTGTAGGTACATCTGCCTGTTAGCCCTGAGAGGCTGTGTGTGTTTGATGCATTAGATGTTGTGTCAGCAGGAAGGAGAAAAAGAAGAGATGAGGTGTATCAGAAAGGAAGTTGATAGCAAATGGTGTTTTGAGCAGCATATATCCCCCCGTGTAATATATTATGGAAATAATGATTCTGTCAAGTGATGCTTCTTTGTAACCTGAAGTGATACAGTAGGGATTATGCATGCTCAAGTCATTTAGGACTGGGCATTTAGTTGTCTAGAAATGCTGTAAGAGGGGTCTTTGCCATGAAAGGCTTCATTAGAGATGCAGTGTCAAGAAGAAGATTACTAGAAGAAAAACACCCTGAAATAGTTTATTATTATTATTATCATTATTGCTTTAGCTAGAAATGGGAACAAATATGTTATTTTTAATCCTGTTTTTATAGTTACCTTTTTTTTGTAATTTAATTGCCTAATTTATCTTGAATTTAAGGATGGATTGTATTATTTAGCTCATTTTCAAGCTTGCTCTAATGTAGTTGTTTCACAACCATAAAAAGTTGTCAATTAATTAGCATAGATAGGCAAAGCAAAGTTGGCTAAAGGTTTAAAAGGAGGTGTCAGGAAGCCATAACAAATAAAACATAAATGTAAAACAATCTGTAAGAAAGCCACAGAGAGAATACAGAGGAAATTATTATACTAGAATAAAGAACAAAATGCTTCTGACCTCTACACTTTCATTAAGCAGAGATCAAGAAATGCAGCCCAAAAGGCAGGATAAAGATAGCCTACCCTCTCACATCAATGGATTTGCTTATGTGGCTGCTCTAGTTTGAAGAGATTTCTGCAGTGAAAACAAACTGGTGTTCCCTGCCAGAGGAGGATACTGTGGCTTCAGTCAATTTAATTATTCCTTTATTCCCATGAAAAACATGGGGACTCAAAATAAGTTTAGGTAGCACCCTGTATTTTAGGAATCTCATGTGGTATGGGAATTACATGCAACATAATTGTCATCAGAGCTGCCAACATATGCAAAGTTGGACTGTATGTTTGGACTTTCTCTTCTTCCTCATGTAGTTCTTCTAACAATGAAAGGTAGCACAACTTTTTTTAGTGTTGAGTGCAAAAAACCCAAAACAAAAACAATTTACCAAAAACCCCACACACTAACCCCAAATCATACCAAATCAATTTGAATGCTGTCTTACAATGTTGATAAATAAGTGGGATTTTAGTTTGAATGGAAATTCTTTAAGAATGGAGTATGCCTAGTTTTGATGGACTTTGTGCAGGTGTTAAGTCGGAATGTCGCACAGTATATTTCATTTCCTCAATTAAAATCTTCCCCCTCTCTCGGTCCCTCCTCCTTCACATTCCTGTTCCTTCCCCACATACACAGAGTTAAGTAATATCAAGTTTATTTTGCTTCACTGCTTTAAGAAAAACAAATGCTGTGGCCAACGGAATGAAAAAAATTGATAAGCAAAAACAAAAAGCAGGAAACATGGAGAACAAATGCCAGTGACCTAGGTAATATAAAATTGTTCGAAGATAAGTACCAACATTAACAATTTCAGACACCTAAAAATGTAAGATTATCAATTTGAGAAACATTTATCTGGGTGAGATAGAAAATTATACAGGAAACATAATGACCTCTCTGAAATTCATTCAGGATACAGAGGTACTTATTTGGGCAAAGAAGACAACTAGTTAATCATGTCAAAGAAAACTAGACCGTAAATTAGTTTGCTGCATTCTGGAGTCCTAGCTATGAAAAAGAATATATTTCACTAATTAAAGAGTGAAAATACTCTAAGCTTTCAGAAAGAGAATGCAAGGAGAGTGAGACTTATCCTGGCTTTGTGCAGCAACCCAGGTTGTTTGTCGGATGCAATTTTATGATTTTATCAGTTAGGCAGCTTAGAGTAAGAGATCTTCAACTTTGATTATATTGATTATATGCAGCATAATAGTTCATAATGAAAATTATCATGCATAGGTCCAATCCCTAATTTTCATGTATTCTTGGAGCCTCCAATGAAATGTAAACAAATTTTAAAAACCTAAATGAACGTACATGTTATAGTTTTAAAAAAATTGTAGAAACTTCAAAATTGAGGTAAGAAGTTAACAATCTGATTTAATTTTTAGAAGTTTATTTTCTTGACTGTGCTGTAGGTATTTTAATTTTATAATTTTTTTACACTTGATACAGGAGTGTGCATTCTAGATGTTTTATGTTATTTTTAAAAAATAGTGAAGATCATCTGGTTACTTGGGATAAGAATTGTGTTTGAAGACTACATAATTTTGCATAGTAAAAGCTTTGTACAAAGTTCTGAAATAAGGTGGTGGTTTTTTACCTAAAATATTTAAAATTTTCAGGTTTTTCAAGCAAAAATTTCAATAAAGAATCAGTATTAGATTCGGTGTTACAAAAATATATAAATTTATCTCTAATTTAATAAATTTAGTATTATCTCTAATATATTATTTCTAATAAATTTATCTCAGACACCTTTCCTGTGTCTGAGTCTGCTCCAAGACCAAGTCCTTATCCATGTAAATGGCATTTAGCTTTTAACTGTAGGTGGCTGAGGATCAGGTTCTTTCTTTCTTTATCTTTTGCATGAGCAAAATTGATTTCCATTAAACTGAATGAGAACAAGATCAAGTTCTGCATGGTTCCAATACCATAGTTGTTTTTCAAAGTGCTGTAGTTTTACAGGACTTTTGTTCTAAATTCAGTATGTATGTTTGAGGAAGACTGTGATGTTTGGCCACCTTTGATGCTGAAAATCAGCAAAATATCTGCTGTCTTTCACAATAAAAATAAGTTGAGAAAGCGAGTTATTTTTTCAGAGTCTCACAGTTTATTAAATTCTCTCTTAAACATTTTTATATGAGTCAATGTCTCTATAATGCTTTTATATTGGGCTTGGGGTTTTTTAATTTCAAAAGGTCGTTGTTTGTGGGCGATATTTATTAGGAAGCTCTGTGTGTGTACATGTGAATGCATTAAGTGTGCATTTATTTATATCTCTGTAGAGTGAGGCTGAGGAAGACAGTGTCCCCTTTGTTCCGTAAGGTCTACTCCTTGGATTGTCTTGCACTTTTAAAAATGCTAAGACCAAATATGGAAACTTAGCTCTAAAGAGAAAATGTCCTGGAAGGGTTTGAACCAACGAAAAAGAGTGGGCTTAGTCTCTTAAAAAAGTCATTTTCATCACCGTCATGTTGTAATTAGATAATGTGAGAGATATTTCTAAGCAGAACTGGAATTAGTCATATCAAATCAGCCTAAAATGGGATTTCGTTTCTAAAAGATTGTTAATTTTTTTTTTGTGTGTTTCAGAAACATACGCAATAAATATTTAGACTCTTAATTTACTACTCATCAATCTAAGAATTTGATTTGTTATCATCATCAGAATTAATTTGCTTAATTGTTTTTCCTATCCCATCAATCTCAGTTTTGCACTAACTCAAACAATGACACCTTTTGCTGTTTGCACTTTAGTTCGATTTCTGTTCTAAGTTTATGAACAGTAATAGGGATCTGCTAGAATATTCATTAGCTTTGAATTGTGAGCTATGAAAAGGTGCTTTCTTTTACCTTAATGGAAGTGGCTCAGCATGGGGTGGATCAGTAATGACATTTGATTTTAGGCATCCAACAAATTTGCTTTTTATTTATTGACACATCTTGTCCAAACAGCTCCCTCGCAAGTTAGTGGCGTAATGAAAGAAAGAGTGCTGCAGAGGAGCGTGGAGCTTTCCTGGCAGGAACCAGAACATCCCAATGGAGTCATTACTGAATATGAAATCAAGTATTATGAGAAAGTAAGTGTTAAGATTATCTGTAATGTGCAACAATATGTTGTTTGCTTTATGTTGGCTTGCTGCATTGTGGAACAGTGTTAAAATCATCAGCTATCAAGTACCCCATCTCTCCAAAGTCAGTGATTTTGCTTGTGTTTAATAACTAGCTAAATCCTGCAATTATTATTGCTATCATATGTCTCATATATTGTATTTTGGCATACTAAAAATGAAATATACACTTGAAATCTGTCTTTTCTTTTTTTTTTTTTTTTTAATTCTTAAGTTGTACTTGGGTATTTTTCCCATTATATTGCTGTTTTTGCATCTATTCTATGTTGTGTTTGAAGCTTGTTTCATTTCCTTCTGTATCAATGTAATTCTAGTCTTAAAATGATGTCTCAAGTACCACTCCTGACGGCATTTTGAATTTCCTTATGAGCTGGGCAGCTTCTACTTGATGTCTGAAAATTTTCAAAACGCTTCCTAGACTTTTAGGAAATAAATATTCCTTATTTGTCCTTTTAAAAAGGACCAGGACTGTGAAATTTATTTTTCAGTTTTTCTCTCAACACAATAATGAATTGAAGGCTGCTTTTCAATAGTAGATGAAGTGATCTCTGTTTCTGGTAGAGTGAAATTGCAATCTTACTGATGTCAGCTGGAGTTTTGCCATTCATTTCAGCATGTCTAGGGCTTCATTCATGATAACTTTGAAGTACTGCACAATAAAAAAATTCTGACAACCGTAAACTGGATGAAAGCAGAGTGAAGGCAGGTTGTGCAGCTCTATGTTTGTCATGGGACCCAGACGAAGTTTGGCTCCTCCAGATTCCCTGGGAAATTGACTGCATAGTGTAATATACTCCTAATTTTTATAAAACATTCTGTAAAAAAAAAAGAAAAAAATTAAATTAAAAAAAAAGAATAAAGGGGCTCCTTTGTGGTCAATAATGAAGACATTTCTGCAGGCAAAGTAATAGTACCCCTATATCAAAAAGAGCATGTCATCTTACTAGGTAACACAGAATTAGGTAAATTCAGCCCAGATTGGATGTAATATCAAGTGTCATATTTCATTTTCAGTGCTGAATTACACAAATATACTTACCAAAAGATCTTTATATGATTTGGGAAGGGAATAGATTTTTTATTTTTTGATGCTAACTTCCAGTTTAAGTTGCTCACTCTAATGATTCTTATAACAAAATCTGGCAGATAGGTACAGATAGCTAAATAATTATCTGGAAGAAATTTTATTAATTTGACCAGAAAATTTTTGTTCCTCCAGCATGAGTGTGTATATACACATGCAAATAAAGTCCAAGTATTTTTAAAACTTTACACATTTAGCAAGGGCAAAATTGTCCTCTGAACCAAAAAAAAAAAAATTGAGAAGTAAAATCCTTGGATTTTTTTAATGTGCAGAGCAGTTTCTAATCTGTTCAAATAAAATAAATAATTTAAATAGGTAGTATAAGATGACAGAAAAATGACCAAGACACCCAGCTTTTTATATAATGATAGCTTTTAGAATATAGCTTTTACTATTTTCTCTATATACTCATTTTAAATAACCAGCAGAATTTAATTGCCAGTTTTCTATGTTTGTAAAGAGAAAAACTGATGTTAAAGTTTTTTTGGTTTTTTTTAATGGAAGGACATCTTCCAGTATTATACTTAGTACAGTGAAATTAATAAAAGAGAATAAAAAGCTCGTTCTAACAGTCAGAGATAGACTGGACTATATAACTTTAGCAAAGGCAATTTTTGAACAAATACTGAAATGGTTGTTTTCCTTCCAAAAAAATGCATTTCAGCTTTAAAATGACTTCATAATCTTCTTGCTCAGAATGAGAAAGGCTGTTTAAGTTTTGTTCCACTAGTTCAAAAGAAAGAAAAATAACAGGATTTGAACTTTCAGCTCTTTTTAGAGCCAAATTAAATCAAACATTTTTGTCGTTCTGAAATACTCAGATAAGTGTTTTTTTCACCTCTCACTTCTGGCTAGGGCTGGAATAGAAACTGCCTGAAATCTCCAAAGTAAGCCTGTCCTGTGAGGTTTCTAGCGCAGGTTATTTTTTTGTCATTGTTATTTATTTATTTTTTAATACAAGGACTGTTGGCAATTCAAATAAGCCTCGTTTATGCATCAAAACCCAAACTGAAATTCCACTGTGGCTTACAGTCCTGAACCTGACCGTTTATGGTTTCCTTACACTTGTTTCTCATTTCTCAGTCATTCCTGTTCTTTCTCACATACCAACATACATTCTGCCATGGTCCTCACTTGCAGATGATTTAAATTCTCTTGGAGAAGATACGGCAAATTGTTGCTAGCCAAGACTGTGGGCTTGCTCGAGTAACAGACTGGGCAAGAACCAGGAGAAGCCCTTGCTGAATCTGAGAAAAGAAACCATGTATGTCTCTATAGCCCTGTATTTCTGCAAAAGCCTTTGCTGCATTCCTGACTGTGGCAGGGAAGGCCCTCCATCACTTTTAACTGGTGAAGTATTATTGAAATGAGTTACAGATTTATTCGTTCCCTCTGTATCCGTCTCATTAGCACTGCTAAGTACGGCTCATGCTTCTCTGGTCATGTGGTGCATTCAGATGGTTGGTTAATTCATCTCTTCTGCCCTTCAAATCAGGGTTGCATCTGCCACCAAAAATCAACAGGGCTTCACATATCTGTGCTGAAACATAATCTGTGTCAGTAAATGTGATGAATAAGTATAGCTTTTTGAATACTCTAATGATCTGTGATACAGCTTTTGTACTATTTGAAAGTGAGTTATTACTCATAGGGTTTGTAATCTTACAGCTTCAAATTTGTGGAGTGTCATACCAAGCTTCTTTCCCTGGGTTCCTCTTTATGCCTTAGAGTCTCAAACTGAGAAAAGACTAAAAGCCAGAGATAAAAATCTGAAGTGAAAACTGAGTTAAGGACCTCAGAAATTATGCAAAATCCAGCCAATTATACATTGGCGATATTGTATATTTTAGAGGTGATGGAAGGGTACAGTGTCAAAGTAATGATGTCAGTTTTTCCATTCATTTCACAATGTCTAGGACTTCATTCATGCTAACTTTGAAGTACTCTAGAAATAAAAAATTCTGACAGCTATAAACTGAATTAATGCAGAATGAAGGCAGGTTGTGCAGCTCTATGTTTATGTTCTGACCATGAAAGAAAAATTTCCCTGTCCTTGAACTGTTTAGACCTCATAGATTCCCCTGGAAAGCTGTGGTTGAATTATTTCTCATCAAAATTTCACAAAATTTAATCAGAGGCAAAAAAGCAATCGTTTTTTGTTTGGATGTTTTCTGAGTAAAAACGTGAGCATCCCATTTGAATTTTATGTTACACTTAGAGCTCTTCATTGCATTGACAATGTTTTGTAATACTCCACAGAGTATGCTTTATTTTTGTTGTTGAGGGAAAAGAGCATTCAGCAAATTGAAATAAACTACCCAGGCTGGCTGTCAGTTGCTGTTGTGCAATCATGATAAAATCTTATCTGTAAATGTCATTTAATCTTTTGTCTTATTGTTTCCAGGATCAAAGGGAGAGGACCTATTCAACAGTGAAAACCAAGTCCACTTCAGCTTCTATTAATAACCTAAAGCCAGGAACAGTGTATGTTTTCCAGATTCGCGCTTTTACTGCTGCTGGTTATGGAAATTACAGCCCCAGACTGGATGTTGCCACACTGGAAGAAGCCACAGGTAAGGAATTAGGTTTAACCCTCTCTAGAGGTAGCAAGAAAAGCAAGAAAGAGTCATAAGCAATATAATTACAATTAAAAAGAATTTAGTTCTACAAGAAGGTGGATTTTTGTCATTGTCTTTTGAAGGGTGAGCTTCCATAATTTATTTTACCATAGGAGTGAAAATTAGTCCTATAATGGCTGGAGGAGATTTGTTACATATTAGCTTCTTCTCCTTTGCTGTCCTTCTAATACACAAAGACTTTTTTTTTTTTTTTAAATTCAAATGCACACTTATTTTTCCCCACAAAAGAAGTGAGTAGTGGTGAGCTGAATAACTCAACTAGATTCTTCTGTGACTGAGGAGAGAAGGAAGGAGGAGATTTCAACCCACAGATACTTCTCCAGGATATTTTTTTCTATTTGATTTTCTGAAAAAAATAAACAAAAACAAAACCAACTTGGTAGTTTCGTTTATGTGCATGTCTTCAGCTGTAAGTCCATCTTTAGTGTATTTTGAATTCATTGGCAATTTAATTTAGTAAAGAAATGGAAATTTCAAAGATACTAGGATCCTTTCAGGCTCATACAGTAAGTTGTAAGCTGTGTAACAAAAAAACTTCTTCCATCAGTGAGACCTGGTAGCCCTGAGCCCCTTCACAGGAGCTGTGTCCCTGGCAGCTCCACCACCCTGCTGCAGATCCAAATTTGGTTACCCTGATTTAGAGCATTTGCTTCACATTGGCATTGACATCAGGTCAGGGGGATTTGGAGCTGGGAATATAGGAATACATAGCCTATGAGTTCAAAGAGTATGGATGCCATACCCTCTATGCACCCATGAAGCAGTCTATCTAAGACTGTGTGCAGACACACATTATTGCATCCTATTAGTTGCAGCCAGGTGTGTCACCTGGACAACTTGTGGTTATTCTTAATATACAGTAGTTAGGTCTTGATTCCACCTTAGTCCCACACAGAATATAAAAACTATAAATAATGAATAATACCACATTTCTAATAGACATAATTGAAACAGTAATTATCATAATAGCATCAGTAAGCTGTTATTACTAATATTATTAACTCTGTGTCTAATAGCATACTTCCCATCTGTAGAAAGAGTCAGTAGCAGAATCCCTATTTTGCAGAATGGGAACCTGAGGTACAGCCAGAAGTAATTTCTTATATTGAATAGTTTTCTGGAAAACAAATTAGAAGTCTGCCATAATAAGTTTCTGCTAATTAGATAATTTATTGTCCATAGTGGTTTAAAATTAGTACATCAAAATATTTCTCCAACATTTCCTTAATTATCTGAGTATTTATTACATACTCAATGTAAGCAGACTGGTAGCTGCTAAGATTAGCAAAGATGATTTCAAAGATAAACTGTTTTGACTGGAGTTTGGTCAACATATGGGAGATTAGGAAATCCTATAATAAATGCATCACTGACCACTCTCCTGTACTCCTTTTCTGACTCAGATGATGAAAAAATGCATATAAACCACAAAGATTCTTGGCCTGGATGCACAGCAGGTTTCTTTTGTCACAGGCCAGCTATATGCTTTGAGATGCCATGAAAAATGTCCTACGTTTTCATTAAAGAAAACTCTAGAAGTAGTATATTTTCCATTATCTTAAGACAACATTATAAAATATAATTCCCAGCAAGGATAAGCATCCAAAATTTCCCATATAAATTTTTCAGAAATAGTGAAAATGTTGGTAAAAAGATAGCAAATTCCATCAAACTCTTCTAAAATTGTTTTACATTAAAGTATTTGTTTATTATATTTTATTTATAGTTTTATCAGAACTTACAGGCTCATCAAATTCATCTATTGTCAGCATTTTAAAGGAAGACTTTTATTGGATTGTTTTTGGGAAATACACCTCAAGGGAAGTACCATACAAGTGAATGCTAAACTGTGTTATGCTACAGTTTAGAGGCTTTCGCTTGTCAGTATTCCAGTGGATTTCTAAATGCAGCTTTTAAACACATCAAAATATTTTGAGAAAAAATTACACACATATATATTTATGTAAGAATATATATAATGGCCACCACATTCAGTTAGTCATGTTACCTACCTGGATTTGTCCTGGCACTTCCACTGATTAGTACTGTTTGGTTGGTGCTGTTATTAGTCACTTTTCAATATTTGAGGGACTATATCCATTATATGAATATTTTCTGATATGAAAAATATACATGTATTATACCTGTATTGGATCGTATCATGCATGTTGGGTATTACATAGATATTTATGGAAAAAATTCAAAATTATGAAGTAAATATGCTTTATAAAAACAGACTTCTTCTTGTAGATTTCTGTTCTACACTGTGTTTGCCACAGATCAATCAATGGCTCTAGTCGTACTTTTTTGTTGGTTGATTATTAGAAACAGAAATGCCTCTGGAAAAACACACAAATGTATAAAATATCACTTAAGTGTCAATTCTGTCTCTTGGTTCACTGAAGTATTTAAGTCAAGTTAAGTGGTTTGTAGCCAGTGGACCTAAAGATGATGCCCTGCTTTTTGTAATGGAAGCAGATTTTTCTTACAGAATCACATAATCAGTTAGGTTGGAAAAGACCTCTGAGGTCATCGAGTCCAATCTTTAACTTCTTTACAGCTCTCAGGGTTAAAGTAGAAGCACTTGACAAAACATGGCATGAGGCCTTTGCTTTTTCCTTTTTCCATGAATCAGAGTAAATCAAATAAGATTGAAGCATCATGCATATGTAAAATTGATCTCTAAAGCCTGAAATACCAATACTAAATACTACAAATTTTTATAGAAGGCATAGAGCACAATACTTAAGAAAGTGTTATTTGGCATACATGCATGCAGTTATCATTGAAGCTTTCATGGTGAACTTCGCCAAGAATTCTTTTCCAGAAATCATGCATTTGAAGTTGCTTGCATGAGAAAAGGTAATGTTGGAGCAGTAGCACAACATTTTCAGCTTATATCCTTTTTTAAATCCTCCAGGGTGTTTAGATACGCATTTCCCATCCCTACAACCATGCATTTAAAAGATGGTTTAAATTTAACTCCTTTAAATTAAGCATTGTGCATTGGATGTGCACATCTCATAAATCAGGTGTCAACTGTAGCCAAATGCCCAGGTACCAGCTCTGTGTTGCACAGTAGCTCCCTGAGCCTGAGCACAATTTGAGCAGAGGTAAGGACTTTCCCCTGGCATCACCATTGACAGGTAGCCATGCATGCACCCCCTGAAAAGACCTTCTGCATCCCAAAATCATTCCTCTAAGAACACTCTAGCATCTTTGTTTCTGCCAAGCCACAGGGATCATTCCAGAAGCTGTGTTCTGATTCACCCTTACACCAGCAGACTCAGTTCATCACACAGGAGAAGCAGCAGAGTACCCGAACAGAGGCAGATGTCTTACACTGCTGTCACTGAATTTATACCAGACTATGCCCACAATCAGATCCCTCCCCTCTTCTTTTAAAGATATAAAAATAAATCATGCATTGCATCCCACCTGTCTTACCAGTTGGCCAGTGTACCATGTCCCCAACATTTTCCAGAGCCCAAAAAACATTGTCTGCTTGCTTCCAGAATGTGCCAGTACCCAAAATCTGTGAGGCACTTACATAGAGCAACCCACTCACATATGTCAGCCTCTATGCACTTATCTTGGCTACTGGGCTAGGTGACAGGCTGGGCTGGGGATTTTTCCAAACTTTTTTGGATGGATAAAGCTTCACACCCTGGCCATTATGACAGGATGCTTGCCTCTTCTTCACTTCCAAGTGAGGTTTGCAGTGAAGTTCATAGAGAGATGGGAGCAGTTTAAGGAAATGCTGTATTTTACAGAAATTTGACATTCCTTGGGGCTGTCTGTTTTGATGGTCTAGATAAGTTGCAGGAACTGTGTTGTATGACTTATGCCCCTATTCTCTTGCACAAGACGGTCACCACTGATTTCTTAAAAGTTGCATGAGTGGAATAGAGGCAAATGTAAGTAGCATCCTACTGACCTGTGTATCTCAGAAAGTTATAGTTACTTAAAGATAAGCATTATTTTTTATTTAAAGAGTTATAGGAATAGTACGATCTTCCTCATGTGCATTAGAGAGAATATAGAAAAATCACAAGTTTCTTCAGGAAATAAAATTAGAGGGGTGTGTGTATGCATGTGTATGTAATTTCCCTCCAGTGCAGAATATTCTAAATCCATGTAGTATAACAAAGGCAAGGCTTTGGGTTTTTGT
>VWZS01004848.1:815233-868041 GCA_013397075.1 Rhabdornis inornatus
CACTTGGTACAGGTCAGTGTCAGTGACAAAATAAATCATTTGATTGTTTCACTTCTTCCAAGAAAAGTCTGGGTTATTTGTTTCTATGGGAACCTCTGAAGTCTGTAACAGGAATCCAGTTCTGTGGAGTCCATAAATCCTGGTGTAGACATTCCTGTTCAGTTACCAGTACCAGAAGTAAGCCATATTATCATACCATTAATTTAGTTAATCAGCTATCAGTTTGGTTTCCTTTTTTTCCTTCTCTTTCATCTGTTGGCTGCATTTCAGTTGTGGGACAGTTTACATGGCCCCAGGCCTGCTGAAGAGAGATGAGGTTCACCTGTGTAAAAAGGATAAAAGGATTCTAACGCCTGAGTTTGCAAGACTGATTGACAGGGCTTTAAATTAGGTTTGAAAGGGAAAGGGGGTAAGACCAGGCTCACTAGAGATGAGTCTAGGGGTGGTATGCCAGTGTTGGGGGTGAAATCAACCCAACTGAAGTGCATCTATACCAGTGTTATATGGACAACAAACAGGAGGAGATGGAAGGAAATCTTATAGGCACAGAAACAGGCCATCCACAGGCCATGTATGCTGAAAGGTGAGTCAGTGAGGAAGAAAACTGGCATGGCTGAATAGAGAGCTTTCACTGGAACTCAGAGGAAAAAAAAGTTTATGACCTTTGGGAGAAATGGGCAGGCAACTCAGGAAGCATATAAGGATGTTATTAGGTCATGTAGAGAGAAAACTAGGAAGGTGAAAGCTCAGCTAGAACTCAATCTAGCCACTGTTGTGAAAGATAAGAAGTGTTTTTGCAAATAAATTAACAACAAAAAGAGGGTCAAGGAAAATATCCATCCTTTTCTTGATGTTGGAGAAGTGTAACCAAGGATGAGGAAAAGGCTGAAGTGCCAGACAACTGGAGATTGGCTGATGACACACCCACCTACAAGAAGGGTTAGAAGGAGGCTCTGGAGATCTACTGGCTGAGGTCAGCCTGACTTCAGTGCCAGGGAAGGTCATGGATCAGCTCACCTTGAGTGTGACCACACAGCACATACAGGACAAATGGATCAGGTACAGCCACTTGGGCTTAGGAAAGGCAGGTCTTGCTTGAACAACCTGATCTCTTTTTATTACCAAGTTATCTGCTTAGGGGATGTAGTTCACCTGGACTTCAGTAGAGCCTTCAATACTGGCTCCCATAGCATTCTCCTGGAGAGACCGGCAGCCCATGGCTTAGACAGGCGCACTCTTTGCTGGTTAAAAAATTACTGGATGGCCAGGCCCAGAGGGTGATACTGAATGGTGCTACATCCAGCTGGTGGATGGTCACTTGTGGGGTTCCCCTAAACTCAGTAATGGGACTAGTCCTGTTTAGTATTACAATTGATGATTTGGACTCCCTCAGTAAGCTCTCAGATGACACTAAGTTGGACCAGAGTGTTGATCTGCTGGAGGATAGGAAAGTTTTGTATGGGGATCTGGAAATTCTGAATGGATGGGCCAAAGACAACTGTATGAGGTTTGTAATGCAAAGTGTGGAGTCCTGCACTTGGGGTCACAACAACCTCATGCAACACTACAGGTCAGGGGAAGAGTACCTGGAAAGTGGCGCAATGAAAAAGGACCTGGGGATGATGATCAACAGCTGGCTGAACATGAAGCAGTGTGTGCCCAGGTGGCCAAGGAGGCCAATGACATCCTGGCTTTTCTCAGGAATACTGTGACCAACAGGATTAGGATAGTGATCATCCCTCTGTATTGGGCACTGGTGAGGCCACAGCATGAGTCCTGTACCCACTTCTGGGCCTGTCCCTTTGAAAAGGACATTGATTTGCTGGAGCGTGTCCAGAGAAGGGCAACAAAGCTTGCAGCAGCACAAGTCTGATGAGGAGAAGCTGAGGGAGCTGGGGTTGTTTAGCCTGGAGAAATGGAGGCTCAGGAAGCAGCCACTCTCTAAGAGTACCTGAATGGAGCTTGTTTAAGGTGGGGGTTGGTCTCTTCTCCCAGGCAACTAGTGACAGGAGAAGACAGAGCCTCAAGATGCACCAGGGAATATCAGGAAGAATTTTGTTGCTAAACAGGTGGTTAGGCATTGGAATGGGCCACCCAGGAAGGTTTCCAAGTGCCACTGTAAGCAGCATTTACTGCTGTGGTTTAGTTGATATGGTGGTGTTTGGTCAAAGGTTGGACTTGATGATCTTGGAGGGCTTTTACAACCTAAATGATTCTATGATTTTGTGATTCTATGATTCCAGCTGACTCTCACTTACACAGTCCCTCATGCCTCATCATCTAGTCCTAGTCTGGTTCAGATCCTCACTGTTACAAACCAGTGCATCTCCACAGAGTTCAGGAGAGCTGAGCATATTTAATGTGTTTGAGTACATGGCCACCCTTATTAGATGTCAGGCAAGCAACGTTTTTAACAAGTCTCGAGGTTTCTCAGGCTAAGTATTTACATCCTCAGTTTACATTAATGTGACATGTATACATTTGCATATATTAATAGAATTGGCATATCTGAATAAAAAGAGCAATAATGTGTGGATATTTTAGCATGTAAATTCTCTGAAGCATGGAGAATTCAATTTTGTATTAATGTGGAAGCACCTTTTTGTTGCTAACAGAAACAAATGGTAAGTAATAATAGCCATTTACAATGATTAATAGCAGTAAGAGATTGAAATATGCTACCTAGGAAATCTGTGTTAATAGTGTTTCAGTTCAAACATTTTTCTTAAAGACACTATTTCCTTGAGGAAACCCTCAAAGTCATATCAATGAGTTTTAGAGGGGAGGCTAGGAGCAGAGTTAGGGATTACTCTCCTACTATCCCTCCTTACAGGGATATCTAGGATTCCCCTTTTAGGAGGGCATCAAAACAGATGCAGCAAAGCAGTAGTAGGGAGTGGAAGTGACTGATGCTAAGGGTGCTGGCTTTCAGCTAATTCACTTTGGCCAAGAAAATTCCAGCTTGTCTTCTTTTTATTCAATGTATACAGTCATTAACTCATACAGAATTTAGTTGAATTTCCAATAGAGACCCTTCTTTAGACTAACTTTATCAGTTATAATTGTTTCAGACAAAGGCAGTGTACAACAGTAGACAGTCTACAATTCATGATGGTTGACTTAAATTTTTGAAGCTCCTTAATAGGGATTAATTTTTTACTAATCTCAGCTCTGTGCTCTGTTTGTAGCCACAGCTGTTTCCAGTGAACAGAATCCTGTTATTATCATAGCTGTGGTTGCTGTGGCAGGAACTATCATCCTGGTCTTCATGGTGTTTGGATTCATCATCGGACGAAGGTATTGCATCTTTGACGGACGTAAACACATCTGACACTACTCTTGTGAACTCTTGAGACATAGTCGAACCTGGGATAGTAATTTGCAAAACTGAAGCAGAAATAATTCTTAGTAAAGACAGTTTTCATTTAAATCCCGTTATCGATTTTATGGTTTGTCCTCTTACTTTAGCAGGGTACTTGTATCACAATGTTCTTTTTTTCCTACATAAATGTGCTGTAAAAGGAACCCCTAGCAGGTTCTTTACCTGTACTCCTCAAAGTCTCTGTTCAGTTTTCTCGCATGGAGAGAAGTCTGACACTTTATCTGATCAGCCTTTAAATGACTTTACATTCAAGAAAAAGAGACACAGCAGTAAATTTAAGAATAACCTCATGTAAAACAGTGTTCTACTTTCAAGTTCTTTAATCTTCAGTTTTATCTGTAGAAGCCTTTCACCAGAACTAGAAATTTTTCTCTAGGACCTGTCCCGACTGGTATTTGATACAAAAGCCTTTTGATTGCAACTGTTCATGATTTATTTAAAACTCTTCTGTCAATAGAATTATAGGTGAAAGTTTCAAAGGACCTACAGCAGTTAGGTGCTCAGTGCCTGAAAATCCCAGCCTGCAGAACTGATTTTGTCAGGACTTTAGATGTGAGAAGTAAAACATTATTTACTAGTAAAACCGGTGTTTTCCTTTCTTTTCAGGCATTGTGGCTATAGCAAAGCAGATCAAGAGGGGGATGAAGAACTTTACTTTCATTGTAAGTGTTTTGCTTTTTTTTCCCCCCTTTCATAAATTCCCGATTGCAATAGTGTAGACAATACTAAACGAAGACTCCATGAAAGATAATGCCATAGGAAATTCAAAAATGATGTGTAAATAGCAAGTGGGGAAATTAAACACTGTAAAAATGTGACCTACACAAAAAGAATGCAGATTAAAGTCAACATCGCTCACACAGATGGTTTTATTTCTATACATGTCTATGATATACTGTTGTTTTCATTCTGCATATTTTGTTTTCTTTTGGTTGCTTTGAATACATGTTTCACATTGTCCTAATGATCCCTCTGAGGTGCAGTATTCAAGAGACCTTTGCCTAAGTGACTTTTTGATCTTTACCTCAGGCAAACTTCAAGTTAAGAAGGTGTGAGTCATTGCATCACCCTAAAATGAAGCTGTTCTACTCAAAAGCTGTGTTCTGCTACTGTGAATACAGTAGCACCATCAATATTTACACAACATAATGTCCTTAAAAATAGAATATTTAATATGAAAAGAAAGGTTAGCCACTTCATTACTGTTGTGTGATCTAGAATCACTTGCCTAGCTAAGAATAGTACCTAAAGCCTCTTTCGTTAAAATCATATCTGCCATTTCAACTTAAACTAGAACCCTGGGAAAGCTCAATAAAACACATCTTTCTTGGGTTAATGACAATTGAAAATGCAAGGGGAGACGAATGTTTTCGTCTGTTTAGAATTAGTCATTAACTCAGGAAGTGTGTTAAACTAAGTTGAAAAATTTTTTTGAGCAACCATAATTGGAAAAAATTGCAGAATTAAACTGAACATAAGTTCTGATCCACAACAATGCCAGTCTTTCCAGTCTTCTCCCATCCCTGGTCACTCTAATATTAGTACATGCTTTTTAGTCATGCTATGCTGTATTTAGCCTTTGTTGTCTACCAGTAATTGCAGTTGTAGATTAAATCCATCAGATTTTTATGTTTTTTTTAATGAAAGCAATAGGGCTTGTTTTAGGTATGTTAAAATAATGATCTATAGTATGAGCTAAAAGTAATGTCATATGGAAAATGAAGTAGGCACTAGTAATAAATTCTAAGCATTTTCTCAATGCACTCCTCTTTAAATGAATAGCTCTAGCCAAAGCTCCACTCAAAATCAGATCAAGGTTCTGTTTACCTTTCTTCCCTGAAAAAATCAGCTGGAAATTGATCACATTGCCTGAGTTTGGGTATGAGGCTATCTAAAATGTTTAAATGCAGTGAGTGTCAAACTAAGTAGTGACATCATTGCAGCTTTAGTCAATAAATTCGTAAAGTGTGCCAGAAAATAATAATGAGATAAGAATTATGTATCATGCACTTTGCAGTGCAGCTGATTTTAAAGAATTTGTCAAAAAATCTCATTTTACTTAAACGCTACTCTTCTGGGAATGACTGATTTGAAATTTGCCTCTTATAATGCGTTATAAGCTTTTCACATCTCCAGAAGAGCTACTACTTTTACTTTTAAAATTACCGTTATGTCCTTGAAGGAAAAGATCAACTATGTGTTCTTGTATGTCAGTATATTAAAAAAAAGGGATACACTAACTAAATAATTTCTTATCTCCATTATTGGTGATTTTTTTTTTTAATTTCATTAAAAGTGTAAATTAATTAATTGGAAAGCTGCTACTTAATAATTGGTAGTTGGTCCAGAATGGTGAGATTCTATAAGTGTTCCTTTCCCTCATTTTACTTTCAACAAATCTGGTTATCTAGCACATTAGCCTGATAATTGAGCATACACAGTCTTTCTTAAATCATGGCACCAGATATAAGTCATTTCTTGCCAAACTAGTTTTCTTTCATCTGTTGATTGCAGGTGTAACATTTAATTTCATTGATAGCCATGTACAGATTGAGATGGAACCCAATGCTGTGGTTACCAGTTTGGTCACAGAGCTGTGAACACCAGTTTGGTGGCCTTTTGTTCTCTAATAGCTAGACAACATTCTTCTGCACTGAGGTACCAGACTGGATTTTCAAAAATGTAACTTACAACAAGCATTTACTTAGAACAAAAACTTACAAGCAAACATTTTTTTTTTAAAGCAGTCCATTTAATGGACCATCATATATTTCATTTCAGTTCCCTTCATCTCTCTTTGACCTCAAGTGCTACACTTGAAGATACAAGTACAATGGAGGAGTTTAGTCAAGCAATTCAAATTTACATTTGGTTTCCTCCTCCCTTTTTCATCTAACAATGTCTGCAAATTCAGGCCAGCATTATTTCACGTTGCTATGCTAGGATAGCCTTGGCCTGTCAAAATGTTTTATGACAGCTTGAACAAAGAACCATCGGAGGCCCACTTGAGATTCGCAAGGTTACTTCCAATCCAGGCCCTTTATCACAAGCACAAGCGGATGTCTCCTTCTCCATATCCTTGCCTTAAAGCACTAGTAACAGAGGTCAACCTACTGCTTAATTCTCATTTTGTCCAGTCTGTTTTGGTTGTAAGAAACAAATATTATAATTTAAAAAAAATTCAGCATACAAATTTCCAATACAACTAAAAGAACATCCATTTAAATACATTGTGTGTCAGATAACAACATCTGGGCAACATTTCAAATAATTTCCATGGCTGTAAATTCATTGTATTACTGAAACAATCTCTCTAGGTTGTTTTTTTTTGTTTTGGTTTTGGTTTTGTTTTTTTTTTTTTTTAATGGATTGTGGATTTAGGTCATTAATACCATCTAAAACAGAAATGCACATGATTACTAAGCTGTTTTTCAATATATTTTCAAATTTAATATATTTTATGTTAAATTAAAAGAATAAAAAGCTACTGAAAATTATTTATGTTTTGTATTGGCTTTTGGTACTGTTCTTGTATTTGAGTATATCAATTAACAGAGGAACATTTTTGCATTTTCATATTGAGTTTTAATTCACTGATTTAATAAAAGTTCAAGAGTATAATCCTTGTGAGCAAATTTATTTCATAAAAATTGCTTGATTAATAGATTTCCAGGGTTGCTCTACTATCACCAGGAGTTTTTACTTTGACGAGAATAGCAAAAAATAATTTACCTGAATCAGCAGCAAGCTAAGGGAAAAAGCTGCATGTTGGCCAGAGCACTATGCTGCCTGAGCTGCACTAAGCATGGAGAACGAATGAGCAAAAAACAAGTTGCTGCATATTATTTACTTCAGTGTTTGAGACGGGAGATAATTGTGCCACAGAGGCCACTTTCCCTTCCTGTGCCTTTACAAGTTGGCTACAGGTGTTTCTCATGTTCATATTATAGTGCAAGAAATACACTTAAGGATGTAATTTCTGAGTGCTGTGAATAATTTGACTATTGCCACAGTCTACAAACAATATTATATTCAGTAGATTAAGCAAGTTCAAGGGGCTGGAGGAGCCTTTCAAATCCCACTAGAGGAGAGAAGTAACAAAGAAATGATGTTTACATATCCTGGGTGAAGAGGATAAGATGTCCTTACACAGAAAAGAAACTTCCACCTCCTCTGCTGGTGTTATACCCTTTACCTGCTTTGTTTTTACTTCCACTCAACCCTTGCATTTTATTCCATTAGGCACTATTTAATATTTATTATTTCTTTCAATTGAAGAGGATATGCAGATGCTAATGTTAGTCATTTTTTAGAGATGGGATTGTGTATACTGGTGTCAGCATGCTTGCAGATGATGCCTAAAACTAAGGTTGCCTCTCAGAGCAGCTCTGGCTCAGGCGGCATGGAAACAGGTTCACTCTTCCAAGGAGCACTCTGCATAATGAAATTCCTGGGCTGACTGCACAATAAGTGCTTTTGCTTCATCACAGTCATGCTTTCTTACATCATTACAGTTAAATTTCCAGGCACCAAAACCTACATTGACCCTGAAACCTACGAGGACCCAAATAGAGCTGTCCATCAATTCGCCAAGGAGCTAGATGCCTCTTGTATTAAAATTGAGCGTGTGATTGGCGCAGGTAAGGCTGCCGTGGCTTCCTGATTCAACTGTTCCATTTAGCTGGGATCGAAACTCATACATCATAATGACAGGCAAATAATTATACCTCAGGTATAGAAGAACTTCTTGCATTTGCCAGAGTGGTTAAGAGCAATGAAGCTGCACTCGCTTCTAAAATGTAAAAACAAACAGGGGAAAAGCCCAAGAGCAACTAAAAAAACCCAAATAAATGAGTAAATTAAAAGTCTTGCTTGACATTGAAAGCTTATGGGTTTTTAATCAAGTATCTTCTGTTAAAATTGGAACTGGGGGAGTAGGCCAGTTGTGCTGCCTGTTATTTATTGTCAGAGTAAAGGCGTTAGGCACTTGTGCAGATTCTGCTCACTTGCCTTTTGCAAGGGGGTTTTTTGACCTCTGCAGCTTTGTTCATGTGAGTAAGGAAAACTGGCTGCCCCACAAAATCTTAAATAGAGAGTAGGAAGGTCTTGTTTCTGTGTAACAAAATCTTCCCTAAGGCTGTTTTTTCTTTTACCGTTTTTCTTTTTGATATTTTCTGAATACAAAAAGTTATTGTTTAACTTGTTATGACTGATTGTAATTGCACCAGCACTACATTGCTTTTTTTCTCTTGAACTGTCTACCACCTACTTAAGCCATCGTGTTCATGCTCTAAAAAGGCAGTTTCATTTGTTTGCATTAATAAGATATGTGACATTTTTACTGCACTACTCCATGTAGTGAAATTAAGTTTCCATGAGTAAGAAAAATATCAAATACCTTGGATTCCTGGAGGAAATGTTCTTTTGCTTTTCTGTTGTTTTATATAAGTATTAGTAGAATACTTTTGAAGTCACCCTGTAGTTTGGTACTGTAAATTACATGTTGCAGTATTATTTAAAAACACAAGAAGAAATATCTCTAGAATAAGTTGCTTTACCTGTAAAAAAATCTTTAGACTTAGAATTCACAATGCCTTTTTAAAGTAACCTCAGTCATGTTGAATCATGTCTTTATCAAGGAGTAGTACCATTGAAATTAACCACACCGCTGAGCAAATTATTCCTTCAATGAGTAAGAGCATAAGAATCCAGCCCTTGCTAACTAGTAATTTTTGTGATGCCAGAATGGCAGCATCTCTTCTAATAAATATGAAATATGCAAGATTAGCATAGAAAAATTGCTGAGCTTTATCTTTTGCTTTGAGTTAAAAAGCTACCAGCATAGCAACAGTTCAGAGCACAAAGATATATTCAGTTGGATTTTGCTAATGCCTTCTGAGAAAAATGCTGAAAACACTTGAGCTGCAGAGTATAGTTTAAAATGCATTTTCACTGTTATAACAAATTCCAGAATGTTAATTTTCTTGACTGCAGATGAATTTATTCTTGATTTTAATGAGCATAATTGATAGCAAAAACAACCAACATGTATCAGTAGTCAATCTGAAGTTAATTAGGAGTGCAGTGGTGAAAGCATATTGTGTATCATGTTTAGCTATGGCTTTAACCTGTTGATGTAGATAGTGAACGGGAATGAAATGAAATGCAGTCCAGGAACAACAGAAGCAAACAGACCCAAAGCAGCAGCTGAAACTCATACATCAAAGAAGAATGAGGAATTTCTGCTAGTGACAGCACCCAAAATCCACTTAGAAATCTCAATATGCATCAGCAATGCTGGCCACATCGAGTAGTGCCACATCTCTCAGACACAAACAGGGTGCAAGTATGCTTGTGCTCAATTTGCATGAGGGATATGTGCTTTTCTCGACAACATTTTCATTACCATCCTGCTGTGGCCACCTGTCAGATACAGAATATGGTGTCCACTATGTTAAGTTGTTCATACCATACATCCTTTGTTTTAGCCTCTGCTTTGTTGACATGCTGAGCTAGTGGCCGTGCGGCTGTGCAGTATTCCCTCTCTTCTTGTCATATTTTCCGGTTTATTTTTGGGCATCATTTCAGCTGAATATACTGTTTTCTTTGGAATAAAAGGAGTTCATTGGCTAGCATCCTGGCCTGAAATGCATAACATACAAGTTGAAGTTTCTGGTTTGCCCACGTGTGTGTGATCTGCCTTTGGAAATCAATCAAAATCAGATCACAGAGAGCTGGAAAGGAGTTCAGGCTTAGTGTCTCCTGTGCCAAGTATCCTAATTACCTGGCTCTGAAATATCACAGACACACAGACACAGTCCTATACCCACATCTTGTTTTCGGCATGGAATGAAACAATTTTGGAAAGTACTGCTAGAGAAAATTGTTATCCTTTAGGAAGTTCTTGTGGTTAGGAGCTGTGAGTGAGGTGAGTGGTGAATTCATTAATAGTCATCCATGTTGCTAATGAAGTGCAGGAGGGAGGTTAAGGCACCAAGCTAGGAGCATGAGCAGCTAGTTGTTGTATATGTAACAGCTATACCTCGTGGCATTCTTAGCTCAGTGTCCAAGGATGGTTGAGGATAATATGCAGGCAGGAGCACTTGGGGGGTCAATTAGCTTAGGTACAGCACCGTATTAACAGAGGTGTGTGGAGTTGATTTGAGCTAGCCTTGGTTCAGCTAGCATAGGATGTGTGGGACAGGAATTTGATTCTATATGCAGTCATCTCCTAAAAGGTTTGTGAAAACAGCCATACTGAGTGGAGATTTGCTCAAATGAGTCAGTTAAAAATGGTCAAAGTTCTACCCTTTTGGATGAACTGTGAAGCCGAGATCCAGGTACTGCTTTTTTCTTTCCCAAAGCTCAATTTGGGGCTGATATGAGAACAGTAGTGTTCAAATACTGACAGTGTCATAAACAAGACTTATTGCAGCCTATCCATTAAAAGACACCAACATCTATCTCTTCAGGCATTCAGCCCAACTTCTGAGCATACTTCTCTGCACTGACAGTCAGACACCTTGCCAGTGTGCATGTCCACTTAAGTCCTGATCCCACAAGGTTTCTCCCAAAAGGATTCTCTAATCAAACTTTCTGTGTAGGTCTTGTCTAGTTCAGTCATTTCTTTCAGCACTCATCCTAAAACATGTCTGAGATGTAGGTGTGTCTGCATACTTGTGTATACGTAACACCTTAATGTTAAGACACTCCACAGGTATGCAGAAGATAAATTTCTGATTTGATTTGATTTGGAGGAGGTACTTGGAACCATATCTCTCAAACTTCAGATGAATTTGTGAAGTATTAGATTATAAAATTTTTTTGTGGGTAATCTTTCTTTTTAAAGAGATGCTGCCTTTTATTCAGTAATATATGTTACTACCCTCTTCTTCTATGTATACAAGGATATTTTTCTTCCTGTCTGCAGAATTGGAGGTCTCACTTTTGCTCTCTGCTGACACAGCTGTGAGTCAAGGGACAATTCTTAAATCTTTCATAATCTCGTTAATAGTGAGGTAGATTTATTGCCATTCAGCTCCACATCTCGCATGCTTCCATCCTCTTTCCTGTGTGATAGAATCCAATTACTTCTCTTCCAGATTTGGTTGTTGGGGCTTTTTTTTGTATTCTTGCTGGCTGTTTGGACTTTTTTATCACAGGCTTCTTCATGTTCCAATTGTCTGTTAGTTTAGAACGTTTTACAGACTTGCAGCATTTGGTTGTGTTTGTTTAATACAACAAAATTGTTATAAGTCACACCTTTAATTTCATAATCTGTGAAGTAAATTATCCTGCTTGAAGGTAATAATGTAGTGCTTCATTAAACACCATAAGGATGCTAGATTAAAAGCAGCTCTGCAAGAGCTGCCTTTTGGAAGAAAAAAGCCCATTGCAGCTAAAGATAGCAAGGAAATCATGTAAAGCAGAGTCACATTTTTACTTAGGGATGACATTGTTATTTCAATAATAGTGTTTTCTTATGAAAGCCACTTCATTTTTTATTTTCTATTTTTGAAAAAATGCAAGAAATTACTAACAAGTCTTTTAAAATATTCAAATAACAGTCCTGTCAGTTGGTTTAACTGAAGTGTTTATTCCATAAGGGTCAGCAATTTGTTTAAGGTGCATTCCAAAGTAATCCATTTAAAATATGAACACATTAAATTTAAACACACGCTTAGGTGGCTATTTGAATCAAGGCCTAAAAATATACTGGTATTTAGAGTAATTCAGCATTGATCTACTTCATTTTAGGAGAGTTTGGTGAAGTGTGCAGTGGGCGTCTAAAGCTTCCTGGCAAGAGAGACGTTGCAGTAGCCATAAAAACTCTGAAAGTTGGCTACACTGAAAAGCAGAGGAGAGATTTCCTGTGTGAAGCAAGCATTATGGGACAGTTTGACCATCCCAATGTGGTTCACCTAGAAGGAGTTGTTACCAGAGGTAAGCAGCAGCTCAGTCTGTCAAATAACAGCGTGATGGCAGAAATTACTCTGCCTTATTCATGGTCAAAGATTCAAATTATGAACAGACTGCACACTCCTAATGGATTTTCTCCTGATGCGTAACTAACTAAAACAATACTTACTTTATGCTACAACCTGAGGAAAAAAATTTAGATGCGCACATGATTAAAAGATGAAGTACTTTGAAACATATTATTTTTCTAGTTTCATTTAGCCTCAAAGACCATGCAGAGAGATAAGGTTTCTCATGTCCTTTCATATTATCTGAAGTGTCATTATTCCAGAGTCCTGTTCACACAGCAGGAGTTAGGAGAACACACTGACTTTTTGATTTGTATGGTTCAATTTTATGAATCATGACCACTTTCCATGCAGATATTTAAGAAATTAGAGCTCTGTAACAGTGCTGGAGGGCTCAGAAATGTCTGAATGATTCAGTCCTTCAAAGGAATCGTGTGCGTTTTATCAAAAAAAGGCACTCCATTTGTTTTACAGTTCTCAAATATCTGTCTTCTTTGCTTTCAGGGAAACCAGTCATGATTGTAATAGAATACATGGAGAATGGGGCTTTAGATGCATTTCTTAGGGTGAGTACCAAAATGAAAACATATATAAATATATTTAAAGTGACATATATTATATACTGACTCTTTTAAAAATATGTCTTAAACTTGTGCATATATATATGTATACATGCGTATATAATTAAATATAACTAAAATATTAATTATATTTATAATTCATTTAATATATTTAATTAAATATAATTTTAATTGTTTTCAGCTTGAAATGGAGTTTTGACAAATACTAGCAGGTTCTGTATGTTATTTCATCAAAACCAAATCAGAAATGAGAGGAGCAGACAGAATCACATGGGGACATTCTGGGAATTTATGTGATTTAGTGGCATAGACATAGTGGGTTTTATTATAGCCACCAGATTAAATTAAAACCACTGATACCTGAAGCCCCATCTTCTGCCTTTTGGGGCCAGAATTTTTCTGTGTAACCATGGTGGAAATCAGCATAAAAGAATCCCTAAATTAATTATGATTCTGTTTAAGAGATGGACAAAGAAAAAATGAATGCAAATTCAGAACAGTTTAGTGTTTTTTAAGTGTTTTCTGAACTCTCCAGTTCTGACTCCTTACCATGTATGCAGGTCAGTGTGAGATGGTATGTAAGCACTCTATAAAGAACAGATTTTTTTTTTTTTTAATAAACTCCAAGCTGTGAATGAAAATTATCAGTAGCTAGGCTTACAAAAAGGAGATAGTTCTTATTTTCTTGATACAAATAATTATTCTGAAAGATGAAGAGCATGGAAGCAAGCTATAAGACCGTTAGGAAATCTTCATTAGATAATCTCTCTTAGAAGTGACTTGCCACGAGTTAGCAAGAAATACACAGTGCTTAGCAAGTTTTGTTACTATCAGTACATTAATTACTCACACATTTCTGTACTGGATGCACTGCTTGGAAGAAAGTGAGATTGAAGTGAGTTTCTTTGCCACAGGAGTAAATAAGTCGAAAGCGAAGTTCTAAAACTAATTCTTATTTCTCTTCTCAGCTACACTAATAAGAATTGCTGCTCCTTTCTTCCCTCCAGAAACATGATGGGCAATTTACTGTCATTCAGCTAGTGGGCATGTTGCGAGGAATTGCTGCTGGAATGAGATATTTGGCCGATATGGGCTATGTACACAGGGATCTTGCAGCACGCAATATTCTTGTCAACAGCAACCTTGTTTGTAAAGTATCAGACTTTGGCCTTTCCAGAGTTATAGAAGATGATCCAGAGGCTGTCTACACTACAACCGTAAGACAAATCAATGGGTTTTAATGGTTTTGAGATATGGTTATTTAGAAGAAGTGTATCTGCTGAAGAGTATAGATAAGAGAAACACATTAATTGATGGGAGGGGAGGATGGGGGAGGAGTTTAACCAGTCAAAAGGAAGAGTCTCTGCAGAAATCTGTCTCTAATTAGGAGATAATATTTTTATACGAACATACATTTTTATTTGAAAAAGTTCTAAAAATTTTGTACGGTATCTTCATTACTCCATTCCACATGATTTGCTGATTGAACAAATAAGGAAGTCTTACCCACAAAAATTTTAAACATCCAATTTACTATGAGTCAATTAAAATATTTGTAGCCTATTACTATTTTTCAAGCTAGATTTTATCCCACCAAAGGGTTGACTAGCTTGAGGCTAGTCTGTGACAAAGCTCAACTCCTATATTTTCCCTTGCTTTTGGGTGGGACGCTTTTCTTAAATATGCATTCATCAGGCACACTATGCTCTTTATTCCTTTGTTGAGCCAGCTCCACTTTCCCACCCATGGGGCCTCCCTGTACCTATTTTCCCATGGTGAGGGAAGGAGGGGCCCCTGGAATCTGCTCCAACAGGCACAGGGATCCAGGAAACTACACCGGTGTTCACAGCTCTAAGTGGGACTCTGGTTTTAAAATGTCAGACCAAGATTTCAGAAAACCTATATGACAAGTCAATGGGATTTATATGCCCAGGTTGGGATTCCCCTCACCTAGCTTCTGCCAGCCAGGAGTTAAATGGCTAGTGTAAATCAGACATCTAAGCAGCCCTTTAAAACCAGTGGAGGGATAAACACTTCCAGAGAAATTCATCCAGCTTAGCTTATACAAGTATCTATATATCTATGTTCCAAGTGTTTTAAGATACTAAGCTTCCTTAGACACCTTTGAAAATTCTGCAACTGGTCAACCATAGCAGATGGTATAAGTGCTGCTCTTGATATTGATGGAAATAATTACAAATGCTTTCTATGGAAGATTATGTGAAACTTCTGTGGGTGAAAAAGAGAACTTCCTTCCTTTGTTTTTTTTTTTCTTTCCAATAGGGTGGAAAAATTCCAGTGAGATGGACGGCTCCAGAGGCCATTCAGTACCGCAAATTTACATCAGCCAGTGATGTGTGGAGTTACGGAATAGTTATGTGGGAAGTAATGTCTTATGGAGAGCGGCCTTACTGGGACATGTCAAATCAAGATGTAGGTTTGTCTGCTCATGAGTGTGCACGTGTGCTAGTAAAACAAAAATTACATTTTGTAAACACGTGTGCTAGTAAAACAAAAATTACATTTCGTAAACACATACATATGTATTTCACTATAAATGCATAAAATGTTGGTTTAGAAATAAGGCTTATCAAAGTACTATGTGGTTGTCACAAAATGAAAAAAGTTACAGAGCTTTCACTTTTTGCCAAAATCAAAATCTTCTTTTTGCCACAGGGATGTTGTAGGTTTCTGTCCTAAGTATCAATTAAAACTGAAACATCAAAAATAGTTATATGGGCTCTTCACTTTATTACATTTAAGCATGGAAAGAATTAATTTTTTTCCAATAAAAAATAATTCTGAGGCTTCTGACCTTAGAGCAATGATTAATAATTTGAAAAAAGTTATTAAAAGTCTGAGTGGCAGTTAATGACCTACTTTGGCTTTTTCAAGTTAATTATGCTGATTTAACAGTACCCTTGTTTGCATAAAATATGATCCAGAGCAACAGGTCAGCAATAATAGAACAGATGGGTGTTAATCTTGACTTCTGACAGGAGTATCTATTAATATAGAAATTACACAAGAAAAAGCCATACAGGTGTGAAAGATGTCAGAAAGAGTCTCATTTAAAGTTCTTCAGGTGGGGGCTTGAGTGGGTTTTTTAATTGTTATTTCAATTTTTGATTGAATGATCAACATCAAAGTTGAAAAAAAAAGATAAAAGTGTAGATGATGAGTCAGTTTGGCACAGTGCAAAGTTGTTAATATTTGACAGGTCTCAGTGTCAAAGATTTCATGGACTGTCAAAATATGGGCAAACAAGTCCTTGGGGCAGAGAAAGAGAAATATTTACATTCCCCAGACGCCCAGTAGAGTTTCATTTCTTTTGACACCTTCCTTCTGCACTAGATTCAAACATAAAAGAAGTCTGACAAGAATATAAGATGCCTCAAAGGCAAACCTTACCTATCTTTCAGGGAACAATAAGGAAAAACTTTCAAATAGAGGAGAAATTTTGATATCTTTATGCTTCTTATTATATTTTGAAAAGTATTCCTTCTGTTGAAAACTGCATGTAAAGCACATGAGTGAGCCTCTTTCAAAAAATAGGTAATTGCCACTTCTTACAGTTTTATCCTTTTTAGCATCTTTCATCATTATCTTCAATAGCACATAGTTAAAAGACGCACAAATTGCTTGGTAAAATAATTCTTTTATGTTATAAAATAATCTCAAAATACTCTTGTATGTTGTGATCTTCAGGCGTGTTCTCCCATACCATATACTTATCCTACCAATCCCACAGATAATCTATGATGCAAGAATTTAGACTCACCTAATGTTTTGTTATTTATCCTCCTTCGGAGTCACCAGTTAGAGTCTTTAATGAGAATGAAAAGTTCTAAATGTGTTCTTCTAATTTTGCACAGAATTTATATATTTTATGTGTGTCGTTTTACCTAAAAGTGGATGTGGATGTGGATGTAGTCAATAGAGCAGACCAGATCTCCTAAATAATCAGCCTCCCTGACTTTGGATCTTTAGATAGCATTTCTTTAATTTTGCCCTTCCTCCTTAAGTCATTGCTTTAGACTGATGGAGGATACATATGTGTATTGTGAACTCTTTTCAAGCAAAACCCTCCTTTTAGCAATGACCTGGAGCTAGGATGCACCAAAAGAACACTCATCCTACAAACTCCCTGCAGAGGCCCAGCAGGCTGTCCCAACTTCCCTGAGTAGTAACAGTAGCCCTCAAACTTCCATTCCTCTATTAGACTGCTGATGTTCTTGCTCTCATTTTGTTTCTGACCCTAGTGCAGACTGGTTCTTCAGAAAAGGGCAAGACTATACTTCTGGATTTCTTACCATTATTATAATCATTAATTTGTGTTATTATTGTATGACCATAATCAGAGTTACAACATTACATTGTCCAGTTACCCATATTTAATACTTCCTTGTTGGCATCCAGTATATAAAGTGAACAGACCCAGTCCTCTTCTGTCCTGCTTTTCACCCTCAGCCTGGTTATGATAAAAGCATAGTCTTAACAGTATTCCCTTTTACTCTTTTTGCAGCAAAACCAGAATTTCAAAAACAAATTGTGAGAAGTGTAGATAATATAAATCAATTCTGTTAGCAAGAACTCCAGCTGTTTTCTCTTTGTAGATTTGCTTATTAAAAAAAAATCCCGCATCTATTTAATTTTTTTGGGTACTGATATTTTGAACCCCATCTCCTCCTTTCTTAGTGGAGTCGACACTTGTCGTACTTTATTTATCATTATTTTAGGATATTTTTTCAATGTTTTGGATATTCACAGCAATTCCACACTTCTCTAGCGGACTCATTTTTTTATATTTCCTGTTTTCACCCTTCCTGCTTCCAATACACATCAGAGAAGCTGATTCTGAAGTATCACCAAAGCCTTTCAAAAACAGTATCATCATCTTGGTTCCCAGTTCTCTTCAGGTTTCTCTGCAGTTCGTAGTGGATGGGGAAAACTCCTGTTCTGATCCCTTCATTCATGTTTTCACTCTCCCTTACATTCTTGGATATAGTCTTATGTAGATGGTTTGGCAATTCTAAGGGTAATAGATATTTTGGTGGTTGCACTGTTGTTTCTGGCACCTACTTTTTCATTTCTTGTTGGTGATCTCTGTCTTCTGACCTCTTAAGCAACTACTTCATTTGTGGTAAATCATACATAGCATGCTCAAAGTGTTTAATACCTTTTGCCGTTTAGAGAGTCAGAAATTTCTGCATTACTTTTCACAGCGCAGCAATTGTCCTGTACACACTGTAGGTTATTTTTCACTTTCATTTCATTACTACTGGTAAGCATAAGGAGCTGTTCTTTTCTTTTTCCTCTTAATATAGCTCTAAAGGATCTTACATTTTACTTTTAGTGTTTTCTTTACTATATAGCTCTGTTCTTCCAATTTCCCTGTTCTTCTGCAGAAAACGTCTCTCCACACCCTGTCTGACAGACAACTTCAACATTTGTAAAAGGTCACTGCACTCATTCTTCAAGGTGTGGATGTTTCTGCAGGAATTGAATATTCCTCAGTCATTTTTGAGCTGTAGGACAGTACTGTCATTCTAAATGTTCAGAGAGAAAGCTGAGGCTTAGGGAGATGAGGCAACTTCCCTGAGGTCAGAAGGACATTCTATGACACAAAACTGCAGTCAGTGCCCTACCACTGGGCTATGCCTTCTCTTTTCACAAAATTTCTTTTATGCAAAAGGTTTTGATACAAAACCTGGCTGGATTTCAGCCAGCTTTTTGAAGGTCGTTCTGTATTGTCTGCAGTTCTGTCTACTTCGCAGTCCACTACTTACGTGTTTTCTCATAAAACCTAGAGAATATTTTCTTTCTGAGGTTATTTTTTTTTTACTAATACCTGGATATTCACCATCTTTGTTTATTGTATCAGATCTGCTTCCCAGAACTACATCCAGAACAGCTTCTGATCTTGCTTTCTATACAAAATGAGGGAGAAAACAGTGCTATGCACTCCCCTTCAGGAACAAGCACCCTTTCTTAGCAATTCTAATGCTGCTGTGTCAGTCAATGTCAGTTTACTTGAAATCCCCCATGAACAGTGTTTTAGCCCTTTTTCACTAGCTTTTCTTATCTGCCTTGCTTCCTGATGTGCTTTTTTATTCTGCCCTCAAGGTTTACAGCAGTTTGCTGTGATTTTACTTTATCCATTTTTATTTTTTACTTAAATCTAAATGGACTTGGCTAAGAAAGTCAATGGGTGGGTGTAATTCTTGGTTCAGACATTTATGCTGTCCTTTGATCATATCATCATCTAGCAGCATCTCTTATTAAATCTAACCTTCTGTGATATATTAAAATAGCATTTACCCAGGTCTTTCTCTCTCACATGACACAGTTCTTTATCATTAATATAACATGGCTAGACATAGAATGCAACTTTTTTCCCTTACAATTTCTATCTGCTAAACATTTTTCTTGGAACCTTTTATAATACCTTCAGGCTTCTTGTATTTTATATGTGCATGCACAGATATCCATCCATTTAAAAGTCAGTTGCTGCTACCACACACTCTTTCATAAAAACCTTGGGGCTAGTAATAATGCTTTCTGAAATAACTCCATTTATCAATTTATCTGTTGCTCCCTTGGTGAATTTAATTGTTGTTCCCTGCTACTCACTTGTCTAGGTAATATAGCTATGTTCTGCACATATAGAACAATATGCTTAATAAGCCCAAAGATAAAGCTGGGGAAATTATTTGAAAACCTGAAGGCTAATGTCAAAACAACAGACTTTTTTTTTGCTACATCAATGGAAAATTTAAAATTTTATTTTAATTTTTTTCTTAGATATTTGAACTGCATAGCAATTCATATTATTTAAATTACTGTTGATGAAAAATGATTAACTATGTTGGCTACTAGGTTATAAAAGCAATTGAAGAAGGCTATCGTTTGCCAGCACCCATGGATTGCCCAGCAGGACTGCACCAGCTGATGCTGGATTGTTGGCAGAAGGAACGCGGTGAAAGGCCAAAGTTTGAGCAGATAGTTGGCATTCTGGACAAAATGATTAGAAATCCAAACAGCTTGAAAACCCCACTGGGAACCTGTAGCAGGTAAGAAAAGCTTTAGTGTGTGTTCTTATGGCGGTGCACATGGCTGGGCTCTGGATGTTCTGCTTGGTGGCTGGTTCCAGTTCACACTTACTTCATCTGTCTTTCAGTTTCTCCTTCTTTCTGTTCCCTGTTCTTCTCTTCCCTCATTTGCCCTTCTTTTTTTACCATGCTTAAACAAAGACAAAAACGGACTTTCTTAGAAAAAAAACAAAAACAACCAAAATAAAGTAAATATCGTGGAACTAACACATTTCTCAGTAAACTACTGCCTGCTCATCACTCTTTCCGCACTCTCACCACTGGTCTATGTTTTCCTTGTTTCTTAAAATCATAAAGTCTGGAGGGCAAGGATCATTGTCTATTGTAGTTGTATATGATGCATCCCTTGCCCTAGGAATTGCTACAGTAGAAATAGTAATTAACAATACTCATGCTTGGCCAATGTACCTTGACATGCTACTCTAGATTTTTATCTTTCGTTTTCTGACTTTAACTCCTTTCAGTGATTGCATCTCATTGTATTTCATGATGTAGTTTTTAATGGCTTCTTCATAAATTTCAGGTGAATTATTTAATCATGATAATCTTTTGATCTGCTAGCTAGACCACTGTACTAGGGAATCAACTGGCCTGTGTTCTGCTCCTGATTCTTCTACTGACTGATTTGCTGTGTGACCTTAAGACTTTTTGTCTCTACTCTTCCCTTGTCTTTGTTTTGCCCCATCCAATTGAAAAATGGGAATAGCTACTACTATGTTTTCTAAGATGCATTAAAGAATAGCATCTTTATTTTACTCAGCAACATAGAGACAGCTGCTGTCATGCTAGGTAATAAGGTTGATTTTCTGTTGGTAACAGTAGTCCATCAGGCTGATTTTGCTCACTCTGACCTTTCATCTTTTATGTGAATAAGCTTAGGAAGTACATATTGTGAGCTACGGAGCAGTCAAGAGCTAGTCACAGAATAACCTAAACTGTATATAAAGGCCTATTACTTTCTACTCTCGACATTTTTAATACCCAAAACTTATTTGACTCTCACCTTGCTAAATACTCCCTGATGTTTTACTCTCTTTGGAAACAACTTATTTTCCTTTTTCCTTCTCCATAGACCAATTAGCCCTCTTCTGGACCAGAACACTCCCGATTTTACCACTTTCTGCTCCGTAGGCGAATGGTTACAAGCTATTAAGATGGAAAGATATAAGGATAATTTCACAGCAGCAGGCTACAACTCTCTTGAATCAGTTGCCAGGATGACTATTGAGTAAGTTAGTACTGGGCATGTTTAACTTGCATTTAGGGAATTTCTAGGTACAATAATAAAAATGTTCAACTCCAAAACTTTACCCTGAGTACAAACATGGTACTTGGGGTCAAACCAGCCATTTTAGCAGCTGATGATGTTGTATTAGAGCATCTCATGAAAGGGCAAATACCCTGCTACCTCTGTGTGGCATCACTTTTTTCCCTGCTTTTCAGGCCAATTGAATAACACCAAGGGACTAGAATTTGAGGGAGAATGTGGCCCCCTCCAAAGTATGTATGTATAGGAAAATAATCACTTTGCCTCTACCGCCTAATTGGTACCTTTTTCCTGATGTGTTCTGGGAAGATGTGGAATTTTCTTCTAATTGGCTGGGGGCTGTCTGTGTCCTGCAAGACAGGACTTTGCATCAGAATAAGTCTGTAGAATCAAAACAATTTTCTGAAGGCAAACATGGCCTGTATCAGTACTGTCATCTTAAAACAGGTCTTCTTGGCACCCTGCAAACAACTTTCTTGTCCTAGTGGTTGCCAAACACATGTAATTCCTCTTAGAGAGCAGTGGGTTTCTAAACAAGTTTCTAACTCAATATTCTCAAGATTTCAACCCTATTCTTATCTGCCTGGTGTCACTAGGGGTCTCAGCCTATAGCTTGGGAACTGTCATCAGAGTCCACAAGCTTCTAGCATTAGTAGGGGCAAAGTTGAAACTGCTGCTCCTCGTTCATTTGCATGATGGATATCTGTCAATATGCAAAGACATCTAGGCATCTCTTTAGGAAACAGACTATGATCCCAAAAATCTTGTATTTATATGTACCTTTGTCCTGAAAACTACCCGAAGCATTTTACAAGAGAAGTGCAATTCGGGTGTCCTTAAAAGCTACACTAAAAGATTACCATAATGTAAAATATGCTGACCTCCTTCTCAGATGTGGAGACCCGCACAGTGTAACTACATGACACTTGTCATGTAATTGCACTAGTTGCTGAGAGGTTGAACAGTGCCTATATGGACTTCCCAGTACTGAGCTGAGGTTACGGCGTAGCTTCAGTGTCAGAACCCTGTAGCCCAAACCACTGCGTAGCTTTGACTCACAGTTGAATACCATACAATAGCAGTCTAAGTTGAAAAATTAACAATGTACGCATTTATCTTCCCCAGGGATGTGATGAGTTTAGGGATCACGTTGGTTGGTCATCAAAAGAAAATCATGAGCAGCATTCAGACTATGAGAGCACAAATGCTACATTTACACGGCACTGGCATCCAAGTGTGATAGACATTTCTCCCTTATGAGGGAGGTGACAGACTGAGAGAACAGCACTGGCCTTCAGTATATATGAAGTGCTGCTAGAAGACACTTGATTTCCTGGGTCCTTCCTGCAGTGAATAGAAGAGCTACAAGAAGCACCTACAGACTTGAACTCCTAAGTGCCACCAGAATTTATGAAAAGGGAATTAGGATCCACCAGTGGTGGCAAGGAAAACAGCAGTGACAATAAACAAAGTACTACCTGAATAAACATACAAACACCTTGAGCTCTCTAACCTCCTTTTTATCTAATAGACTTTTTAAATGTACATAAAAATTTAAAAAAGAATATATTTGTCAGATAAAATCATGATATTATTGTTGAATTCAACAAAATATTTTCCTTAAATCTGTGATTTCTGAATCTTTTTTTAATCATTTGTGTTTATTCTTCATAAAGACTTTCTTTTAGTATGATGTTTATATCTTTGGACCTTTTTAGTGCTAATTCAATGACACATTACTACACTGGGTACCTCTGAAGGATTATTTGAGTTCCTAGAGATTTAAGAAGCATGACCAAGCAATGTATATCTATCCGAACTTTGGTATCCCTTTGTGCCATTTCCTTTTGTTAAATCAACACCGTATTGACATGGCTAGCTAATTGGCAGGGAGTCAGGAAAATGCAAGTTGCCAAGAGCTCTGATATTTTTTAAAGAATTTTTTAAAGTTATACATATGCTATCTTTTAAAAGAAAATAAAAGAGAAAAAAAAAGTAAACAAAAAGAAAAGCAATAATGACCCCTAAGTAGTTCTAGGCACTTTTAGCAAATTGTTTGCAAGATGATTTTAATGGACTAGAGTTAAGCTGAGATATAGTCTAGGATGTAGATCTACAACTGTAAACCTGCTGAGACACAGCATTGAATGGACAAGTGATTGTAGGAGTGTCTCAGAGTACGGGTGCAGTTCTCCAGTGTTACCTAAACCATTTAATCTGAGCACATCACATTTTTTTTCAGTACTCTGCATTAGCAAATCTAAGAGAAATAGCTGGTGTATATTTTCTATGAGTTTAAGCCGTATGCAGTCCAGCTGTCAGAATAAGGACATAGCTTTTATATGAGAACTGTAGAGCATGAGACAAGGGGCAGTTCAAAATTTTCAATTTTTTTACAAGCTTTTGCTGCTCTGAACAAACATGCGTGTGCGTGGTCACACAGACACAAGAGTCATTCGTCAGGAACAGAGATGCAAAGGTAGTTGCTCAATGGAATATCTTTTCACACCACTTACGTATATATAAATTTTGTTTCATTAAAATGTTTAATTACCATAAGCAATAATGAACAGAGTCTTTATAGATGTTGCAAGAATGTACATGAACCAGAGAGAAATGCTTTTAAAAAAATCTGAAAATTGTGAACTACCCCAGCAATGAATTGCTGTACTTCCAAAGAGAATTGGGCTGCTTCTATTGATTTTGATAGAGAAAGATCCCAGGGATCAGTCATAAATTGGTCTGGTTTGATAATGTGGGCATCCACACAAAAAAAATAAAAACAAAAGAAAAACCTTGTAAATGTTCCTTTGTAAAACTTGTAAATTTTATTTATACTGTCTTGTTTTGTACACACATTTATGTGTAGTGAGCTCTGAATACATTGAAAATGCACTATATTTTTCTATTTTACTTGCAGAGCATCACAAACAAACATGTATATTCAGTGCTACATAATGTGTTTTCCCACATTTAGGACCAAAGATAGTTATCAAAAACTTAAATGCATCATTTTTCCCCCTCCTTTTTTCTCCCCCTTTTTAGATCACTGTACAGTGTTATATTTGTCATTTTATTTATTTGTTTCACTAGAAAAATCAATTTGGTTATGCTAATTTTTTGTCCCCACCCACCTTTGTTGAAGAAAATCTGTAAAAAGCTTTTAACTAGCATAATCCCGATACATAGACACTTCCATTTGTAATCTTTGTAATAGACTGTAAATATATTTTTGGAATTATAATGCAATGTGCATAAGGGTTATTTTTCAGTGTCCATATATGATTGTTTATACAATTCACAGCACTTTACAGTCATGCTGAGAAGCCTAATTTATTGCCTGGATTTGGGCAGAGTAAGAAAAAAAGGTGACTATTCTTATTTCGTATTAGATTGTCATTCAGTAGTAACGGAGTTATTTTCATGTATGCAGCTCAAGCTGTTTTTTTAACTATTAAAATTAATTTTCTAAAAAATCCGTAGCAGTAAGACACAGAGTAGACTGCATGCCCAATATTGGAATTAGTGCACGCAAGTACTCGGCCAAGGCACTTCAAGTAGCCAGTAGAACACAATTAATAAATACACAATTAATAAACATCCATTTTGTGTTATAACAAATGCTGAGTGCCTCACTACTGGGGTGAGCATCTGTGGGCAGCTGGGCAGGGTGCTTGTCAGTCTTGTTGCTGCTTTAGGCACTCAGCTAAGAGTTTAGGAGTCTAAGTTCAGACACCTGCTTCCTTAAAATCTTGGCTACTGTTTCTAAGGGCTTGGTCATCAAAGGTGCGATGCAGCAATGCTGGTATTGCTGAGAACATACAAACCCCAAATGCAAAAACATTGAGGCCAGGCTTCACCTTTAGGACTTGTTTAATATTCTGAAGCACAGAGGCCTCAAACAAAGCATGTGTGGTGACTTGGGCTCACACATGTACAACTGAGGGCCCTAGTGGTATTTCTTCCTTAATTTTCTTGGTTTGGTTTAAGCCATCTTCTTTGAATAGTAAATATATTTTAGCATTCATTTATATACCTTGACTGCCTTAATGTTGCCACAGATTTTTACGTATTTGAAAGTGGTAGAATAGACCCAGAAAGCACAATCGCGATCAACCGCAATCAATCAGATAACTTACCTACATGTTCAGATCATTACTGCAATTTAGAGCACATGCATGTAAATGGATTTGTAACTGGTGGAGCAGCAAAATATTGGAATTGGTTGCAGTTCCCCAGGTTTCAGAAAACACAGTCCAGGGTAAGAAAAACAAAGTGCCAGAGAAAGTTGATGTTCATGGGAGGAACTGAAGAAAATGTTGGGTCACAGGGAGAATGAAAGGCTAAATGATGAAAAAAAATCAGTTCTGGCTTTATTTCAAAGAATTTGAACATTGTGCATTGCTAATGACAGATTATCAGGCTGTCAGTGAGACTGATCTTTCTTGACTTTATTCATCTGCAAGCATCTAGAAGAGAGGTGCCTAAAGAAAAGCAGGATGAATCTCCCTCCGGGAATGCTCATCTCCATTAGATGTAGAGGGGAGCCAGATGATTAGCTTAAATTAGGCATCTAATATCTATAGAGTTAAAGTTAGGTAAAGTGATTCCTACCCTATCTGTCCTTGGCTGCTACAGTTTTCCTTGTAAGCCGAGTATCATAGAAAAGCAGCTCCTCCACCACTGGTATATCCCAGAATGTATTTAAACTGGGCTTTATTACAGAGAGAGGTGATTTTTTATTCTCATTATTCAGAGATTTGTAACAGGCCATCTAAATGCTTTTTGTATGTGGATATCAATTCTTAAAAATTTTTGTGATTGTTCTGAGGAAGACCTGCCTAGTAAATTACAGTTATTTAATATTTTAAATAATCAGAAATATTTGCTGACATACTGCTTTAGTCCAGAGGTTATGTGATCAGATATGATAGTTGCTGTTTGCAAAACCGTGTTTATCTAAAGCCTTGTCATGTAAAATCTCCAGGAGGCAAAGATGCTTAAATGTATCTCAAATTGAATGTTGCCCTTAATATCTCAATAATTGAGCTCTGTCTGTATTATTTTCAATTTTAAATGAGTTTTTTTTTTATATTTGCTTAAGCTTGAATTATCTGGCATCCACTGAGGGAGTTTGAAAAAATGATTTTAAATTAAATTTGTTTTTCTCCACTAATAGTAATATAAGATGAATAGTTTCCACTGTTTTGAATGTTACAAAAACTATTGCTTTAATGTGGGGGATGAATGGGGTTTATTTTTGTTTTGTTGTTGGTATTTTTTTTACATTTATTGGTTAGTAGTTGAAATAAAAAAAATAATAATTTGTCCTTAACTTTCTAAGTAATTCATATACAGCACTTTTGAGAATTATTTAAATTCCATGACTTTTGGGTTACTGCTGGGAGTGTGATCGTGTCACTACAGCCATAATGCCAGGCCATACAGAGACACCCTGCCAACCCTGCAGGTTCAGCCCTGAACATTCTGTTGCCCAGTAATGGCATGAAGCAGTCCACTGGCTTTGTGAAAGGAATGAAGGGCAGCTCAGCCAAAAAATGGTCATTTTACCTTTTGTTTGTGACGTGTTACAGCTAAAACATCTTTAATTCATTGCCTCCCTGCATGTGGTTTAAAACTGATGTGCTCACGACATGTATTTGGTTTTTGGTGGGTTTTGTTTGTTGGCTGGACTGTTTCTCTTATTTGTTTTATTTTAAACAAGTGACATTTGAGGTTCTCATGGAAGAGAACAGATCCCATACAGAATGACAAGTTCTGTTTTAGAAAAGTGCAATACAAATTCTTGCTCAAGAGCCATCCTCGCAGCAGGTGCTGCAGGGGTATTCAGAGTTGGTGCTATGATTTGCTGAGCAACTATCACAGGTTTTGTCCATCTTCAGATGGAGGATTGTTAGGATTGTACTTCTGATCAATTAACTGATACATGGAAACAGGAATTTTTTTCCCCACTAACTTGTACTGGACCTGGATATGGTACATTTGAGACTTGCAAGACTACTCAAAAGTTTTAGTCTAAAACAAATTTCTAGTAAAACAAGAAATCCTGGGCTGCAGCCTATATTTTTTCTTGCATTCCCTTAAGGGTTTCAGATGTAGCCAACCATTACTTTTAAGCAGAGATCTTTATTGTTTGCATAGTGCAGACCTCTATTTACTTGGAAATAGGCAGTTCTGCAATTAAAGTTCCTGCAAAAATGGATTGGGGAGGGAATATAGGGCTCCTCATTTTTGTGAAACATTCCATATAGGGATTTAAAAAATATAAGGGATTAAACCATAGGCATAAAATCTGCAATATCCTGATGAAAGAGTAGTGGCAGAATGCAAACTACTTTTGTGAGAGTTTTTCCTCTGGATTTGTCTTTTTGACACTTTTAAGTTAAAACAATTGAAACATGCATTTAGAGCCAAATGTATTGGGACAGGCTAAGGGATAAAATTAGCGTCTATAATATCCATTAAATTCTCAGAGCACTTTCAGGGTGGGTAAGGGTTAGGCAGTTAGAAAGTGAAAAGAGTGATGTGTACACCCTGTAGGTTACATCCAGCAAGATTATGAAAGGTTAGAAATTATGGATGAAAACCCTCACTTTGGTACGTAGTGAGAAGTCAGAAGACGGGAGGGAGTGGATGGGAGGGAGTGAAAAGAGAGCACTGTGAAGTCATTCACAGTCTCTAAGTTGTAGGGCTCCACAAGACATTGCTGTCAGGGGAGTTAAGGAGTGTGAAGATTTTTTTAAGTAAAGAGACACTGTTAATATAATATAGTTAATATTGTAATGTGGAGTGGTTTCAGTACTCTGATTTTTCTTCAGGCCAGATTGGAATTTGTCAAAGAGACTAAATTGAGACAGATGGGAAAGCAACTGGAAATACACAACTCATTCAAGCAGACTTGAATCGAGACATGAAAGAAGAATTTTACAATAAAAGCCTGAAAATAAGACATGAACTATGATGATTTTTACTCTCAGATGATTTTACAGTAGTTCTCCTTAAGTCTTGTATAATGATAGCAGATTTTAGCACTTATACCATACAAATTGGGTGAAATTAATGTCTAACTAGAGTGACCAAAAAAAGAACCACAAGTTAAAAAATAACTGATGTCTTGATAGACTATGAAAAAAGATGTGATACAGCCAGGGAAAACTTGTGTAGCCAGCCAAATGAATTTTGGACAAAACAAGACATAATGCCTGGTGCCAGAAGAGCTAAATCAGGAATAGAAAATCTATTCATCCATGGACCAAGGCTTCTGTATTTAATTGAACCAAATAACCAATTGTAGAACTGTGCTGCTAATAATAATAATTAAAAACTACAACTTAGAGGTCATCTGATGAATCATAACATGGCTAACAGTGAAAAACACATTTTGAGCCATAGCTATGCCCAAAGACTTATCTGTGATACTGGTATTAGAATTCCACGACTCCGAGTGTGTCAAGTCATTTATAAACTGGAGACATTATAGCCCCAAGTCCATAACTAAAGCCTTCCTCTTTCGTGCCAAAACAAAACACAAGGAATGGCGAGAGTCTGTAGGATCGATCAACTGCAATAGAAATTATCTTGTGATTTTATTGCCCAGAGATGTAGAGTCTCCCTCACTGGAGATATTCAAGAACCATCTGGATGCAATCCTGTTCCATGTGCTCTAGGACAACCCTGCTTGAGCAGTGAGGTTGGACCAGATGACCTAGGGTGGTCTCTTCCAACCTGACCCATTCTGTGATTACTTCCTTAGAATTACAAAGAAAACCATGAATTTACATTAAGGAACAAACTTCCTGATCCAAAGATACTGTCTCATTGAGAAGAAAAGTCATCCATTATTTTTACTCTAACATTCAAACCTGGCCTGCAAGAGACTAGACTGAATGATAGAGAGGTAGGTAGGTAGGTAGATAGATAGAATCCATATTTATCCCTCTCATCTCATGTTTGTAGAAACATTACTCAGGCAATTTCTTGACTGTTGTTCAACCAGTGTTACTATGCCAACTTCCACTGGCTTCCTGAAGGGCTGCATGTCCATTTATAGCGTCTGCTGTAAAACATTTTAATTTCCTTTTCTCAGGGACAAACAGCCTACGCCAAGAATACACGTGTAGCTTAACAGCAAGAAAGTGCAAGAATCTCAGATCTGTTCTCTCCAGAATGTTCTTTTCAGTCATAAATTACGTGTGTTATTCCCCTGATGTTTTACATAGTACCTTGCATGAGAAATCTGATTTGCTTGGAAGAAATTCAGTAAAATCACCCAGATACCTCCTGAAGGCCACTCAGAAACGGTATTTTTTAAGTAATTGGATGATTAGGATTGTGTTCAAAAAGTGAAAGTTGCAGAGCTCTTGCCCTCAGGCCATTTCATTCCAGGTCTCTCTCCTGGTTTGTTTACTGGAGTACCCAAAAGTCATCCCTTACATTAATCTATACAAAATAGCAGTGTCTCCTTTGCCAGTAGACAATATTTGTACCCTCATGACCTGCCAGAGAAAAAGACAGGGTTAGATTCAAATCCCGGACAACATGCCTACCTGAAGAAATTCGGCCAGCAAGGTACTGAGAGGTATTCCTAATGAGGATTCTGCTTTAATATTACTGGGCCTTAATCACTTAGTGCTGTGGAGAAATGATTCATTGCTGTTGTGGAGGGAAAGGCTGCTCTTTACTACATAGCTTCCCTACACTTCTGTTCATCCACTGCCAATAGCAGGAATGGGGGCAAGGAAGGAAAAAAAAAGCTTTCAGGCATTTCTTTGTAGTGGTCTTTTCAAGAGAAATAATTGTCTCAATGCCTAAATTACCTAAATTTGTGCAAGAGGCAAATCCTCTTTTATGCCTTCTACTTGCTGGCAAAAGCATCCCAATTATGCTGTGTGCTCTTTGTTGCAAGTCTTAGCCACGAGCTGCCTCCTATCCCATGAAACTGCTTTCCTAGCAGCAGGGTGACTCCCAGACAATACCTTTCTTGTAGTAGTTACTTGAGTATCCCAGCACCAAATTCCCCCTGCAGTTGTCCATGTTTGTTTCCTTGCGCAGAGCTGCCTTTGAGGGATATTTTCCCAGGAAATGAGGTAGGAGGCTTTTTACAGCACTGTGCTCTACTTCAATTTCTCCCCAGCTGGCATCAGTTGTCAATACTTACCTAGCAACACCTGTGCTTCCCTGCAGGGTAAGTAGATGACGATGAGGAAGGAATATTAACCACCCCAGCAACAACAAAAGCAATGTCTATCTACAACCAACGAACAAAGAGTCAGGGAGACCACTCTTAAGTACAGAAGTCATTAGTGTTGGTCAAAACAAATCAAAGCACACAAGAAAAAGAAGTGTGTTTACAGTGGGGGGAGTTGTTGAATACAGAAGAGCAGAATATCAGGCTTATGTGGACTGCCCAGTTAACACCAGTGTTACAAGCTAATGGAGTGATTTAAAATAATGTCAAAATCTTTCTGTTAGCAGTGTGATCTAGAGGGGACCTGAATGGCAGAAAAAAAACCAAAACACTTGGTAAAGGTATTATGTCAGGGAAGCAGGAGTAAAGAGTTACCTTTTGTGATATTGCACTCCTCCTGATGAATAGGGGGAAAGTCTCTTCACATTCATTTGTAATGTTATAAACATTTCTTATGGATTTTATGGCATTAATATAGCTGGATTGTTGAAAATCATATGAAAACGAATGCTTGACCTGTTTCATCTGCTTCTGAATTATTTGCTGAAAAAGCAAGAAGATATACCTTAGACATTTTACCTGCTTTCAGTATAGCAAAGCATCTTAATAATTATTGAAAAGGGAAGAAAAATCTGTAAAAAATAAGCCTTTAAAGTAGCTAATACCATTTTTACACTTGTATATATGTAATGCAGTTGTGCAAAGCTGAATTTATCTTTTTTTTAGGATCAGATGCTGACAAGCTATTTAAATTTAAGATTGTATATATATATATGATATTTAAGGTTGAATTTTCAGGTCTAAGTTAAGAAACTTTTGCTTTGACTACCACAGAAACAGAAGCCAGATATCTTAGCAAAGACTTATGTATGTGCAAATGTGTCATTGAATCATTGCAGCATACTTTTGCAAAACAGGACATTACATTTGGCAGTGCTTAGACCATAAGTTCTATTGTGTTGTTGCTACTGTTTTTAATTTAAAGCCTTTTGGTGTTGGAAGTCCTTGGTAGCTAAGATCTGTGAGCATTAGTAAGCAGATGAATATAATGTAAATTGGTAGAAGGCATTTGCTGCAAGTAGGGAGAGAGCTCACAGAGATGACATTCAGTTGTTACTGGGTTCACTCTCCCTCCTTTTTAGCATAAATTCCAGAACAAGACAACAGACTGACTCCCTTCATGCTTATTGATAGCTGAGTCCTATGGCTATCCATGGTTTAGGATGCTGATGGATGTACATGTAATACCTGTCTGTCATCCTTATGGATAAGGCTCACCTGATTTCTCTGTGACTTGATGAATGGCCTACTTTTCTGGAACTTGTGGAAATGTTACATATCTCTTGAGTGAGAAAGGCATAGAAAGACTAAAATTGACTACCGTACTGGGTTGTGGGAAGGTATTACAAAAAGGCCAACATATGTTTTCAACCTCTGTGTGGGACATGAGAGATTTGTATATTGGTATTCATATGTTGCCAAACACTTTGAGCTGCAGCTGCTTGCCTGGGAAAAGGCTGGTTAGGGTAAACCTAGTCCAAAATTACCTCTGAAGTTACCTCCTGCACAGTACAATCCCTTCCCTTCCTGATGCACCTTTCCTTTTCAGAAATCACTTCCTTCTTCCTCTGAAAATCTTGTTTATGACACTTATGTGCAAATGAGGAGACTGTTGTTCTGTGTAAAATGGAGATTTTTCTTGGATGACATTGAGTGGCCTTCTTTTCCCAGAAGTGCTATTATCTCAATCTGCAGGCACCACACTTTGCCATATCATTCTGACACTCCTCAACTGTTAGATAAAGTGCATGTGATCTCTTTGATCCTTCTTTACGTGTATCTCCTGTTGAAAGGATGAATTTAGGGATCTAATTTCAGAGAAGGTTAGGGGCTGTGAATCCCTGGCACATCCTGATTTCCTGTTGGGATACATAATGGCTTACCCACAACACTCAGACAGCTAGCTCTCGTGGGGTTTCCTTTATGTGGAAGTTACAGTGTGGGTAGTAACTTTTGCACATTTTCTGTCAGTATTGATTTCAGATATGGCCTTGGCATGTACCAGAGACTGGATAAATAAGTACTAAATCCAACCATACAGATGTAGCAACCAAAAACTGAAGCCCTATCCTTACTTCAGAGGCTTTATCTACTGTCTTTGACTGGCCTTCAGTTTCTCCAAACCGTTTTGGGATTCCATCTCTTTCCAGGGACATAGACTATCTAAATCAAATTTGGAATGATATGGGACAGCATGGCAGCTAGAAATGAACCATTGTGATAATGAGTAGCTGGGTCATAGTGATGCAAGGAAATTATCTCATTGATTTGCCATGTGTTGCACAGGGATCCTCGTCTCCCATTTGTTGATGTTTCATACTTGCTAGTTTGTACCTGGGCTCTGCTCTGGTGAAACTGGTACTTGGGCACTGAGAACTAGTGGCAGCCCAGAGTAAGGCTGAGCCACAGCCCAGGACGGCCCTGTACCCTATCTTATTAATCTCTTGATCTGGAGACCTTCATTCTGGTGCTAACCAAAAGATATCAGGAGAGAGAGAGCCAATACAAATGTAACTTGAGGTTTTAAATACCTATGCATCAAAGTCCCATTTTTGACTACCATTTACCTTTAGCTTTGAATAAATTCACATGTCAATCATTTTTACTAACTCAAAGGCTTACTTATCTTCAAAATACTAAAAGCACCTATCAGAGTAAAAAAGTTCTTTCTTTTCAAAAAGATTTCTCCTCAGAGTGCCTTTTTGATGGATTCTTTTCTCATGCATTCCATGCATTACTAGGGCTTCAAAGGGCAGGTGCAAAAAAACCTAATAGAAATGAGATTTAGCTTAGTTAATATCTTCCCTTCATGTAAAATTAGTCCCTAGGACACTTTACTAGAGACGGAAGAAAACTTTCTGTCCCACCATCAGACTGCTTCCTCTAGCTCTTCTTTTTGTTTGTTAAGCCTCAGATATTATGGCTATTAATAATATCAAATCCTCTTCTCGGTTTATCATAAAACATCTGCTCCCATTTTTTCCAGTTTGGTGACAGAGATGTATGGCATGCAATGATGTGTTAATATCATTCTTGAATGAGTCTCTTCTCTCTGATTCCCACTGTGAAATAATCTAATCCATGTGCTGGAATGATAGATACTACTTTGGAATCAACCATAAGAATATCGGTTGGTATAGTAGGGAGACATTCCTCTGCTGGTTAATTTTTCTTTAGTATTAGTGTTACACTGGCTTGTCTCAATGTCTATAACAAATTGCTTTCCTCACAGGAATTTTCAAATAATTTAGTTAAGAGATTTCTAGCCATATGTAAAATAATTTCCATTCGGTCCTGGCCTACATCCATTAGTGCTAAAGCTATATTGTTTAGAAATTTCATGTGACTAGTCTGTCACTAAATGTACAGTAAAATTCACATCTTATTATTTCCTTTTCTTTTTTTAAGCTCTGGGTTTGTTTTGTTGGGGCTTTTTTAGCAGCACAAGTAACATAAACATTGTCTTCAGGTGCCTAATATCATATAATGACAGAGATGAGTCAGTTTAAATGTTTTATAAGATTCTTCATCCATACTAAGAGTTTCTGATAATATTGGGCTAAGGGAGAGTCTACTTTCATTAGCTTACATGCTAGAATCTATCTACCTTTGTATGCTTTTTTAATTAAGCAGTTAAATTGAACACACCCATTCCGCCCTTGTCCTGATTCTCTGTTTTAAACAGTTATTTACATTTTCTCCCTGTACTTAATTTTATACCCTAATCCCCATATGAAAAACTGCACTTCATTCATTTATTTCCTTTGTTTCCAATACTGAAATTGTCAAGTATAATCCTGTGGCTCATTGAGATCCAGCGTGAAACACAACTACATTTCCTTCATGTTAGAGGTGTTTGCTTGGGAATTTTTGAGTTTATTGATGTTTACCTAGCCAGTCAATGAGAATTTTTGTCAAATAGTGGTGTATACAGGGCAATGAAAATGATAGTGTAATTTGCCTCTATTACTTCCTGATATCAGGATTCTGCTGCACTGCAAATTTCATATCTGTTGTTATTATTTGTTTGACAGAATCAAAAACATGCCAGGTGCTTTGCAAAACAGAGAACAAGAAAAATCCCTTTCCAGAAGAGATGACAGCCTGAATAGAAATGGCATAATGGCAGGAGACAAAGGAAGCAGAAAGGGGAAGCAAAACAAGAGTTATAACCATAAGATCATGAGATTGGTTTGGAGGCACAGTGAACGCTATGAGGCATTTTTTTAAAGCCCATAAGGACTGTAGTTGGGATTAGAGAATGGAAATGTAGAAAAGAAGCATGGAAAGGAATGGAGAAGAAGGGAGGAACAGACTGGCAAGAGGAGGAAGAGTAAACAGAGGTGTATGGGAGAGGCCAGAACACACATCTGACAAACTGAGGATTATGACTAATGACAAGAATGAAAGACCACATCTGAAGAGCATGATGATTTCAGGAGGATGGCGAAGCAGGACATGGCGATGCTGCTAGGGAGAGAAGAGCCAGCAAAGCTGCCCTGGAAGTCTGCCCTGGAAGCTCCTCACGCTAACATAACCCTGCTTCCCCATCTTCTTTCTAGCTCCCCTCTTATACATAAAATATGTATATAGAAGAGCAAAGGAGAAGGAGAAGCAGCTAAATAAACTTTTCCAAAGATCCTGCTGGGGAAGAAGTTTAAGCTGGGATGATGCAGATTTACTCCTACTGATACTGCTCATAGTAGCAAGAGGCAGAGAGCATTCTGTTAGTCATACTCCTGCAGTTGAATCTATGTGAGTCTTTGCCTCTGCTTACAAATAGGCCCTGTTGAGAAATACTCAGCAAAATTATAATGCTCCAGCCAATCTGGGACATTTTAAAATGTCCTCTCATTCTAGAACAGACAGAAGCAGAAATTATACCACTCATAATGAAATGGAAACAGGAAAGAATATTTTAACAGGTTTTTTTTAATGCTGAAAATAATCATTTCACTATTACAGAAAAATATAAGGGGGATTTTTCTCATTGTGAAAAAATAAATACATTTTATAACTTTTCATGAAATTTCTGATAAAATTGGGAATTATTTTAATTATATAGGACTGTTTTTTCTGTTTATTTTTTTTAATTGGTATTTTTAGAAGGAAACAGGAAAATTGCCATGTTCGGTCTGTCAGACATTTTAAAATACCCTGATTTCCAAGGTAAGAATTCTTCAGGAGTAAGAAAGCTGAAAAGTGGCCAGTCTAATCTCTTCCTCACTTCCTTCTCCTCTGCTTCTGTGATCAGACGTGTCTAATGATTAGTCTGCAAAAAGCAAAGCCAGTTTCTATGTCTCCCTGAGAAAAGGCATTTTGCCAACTACTTTAAGAGTTTTTAACTGGATCTACTTACAGGAAGTCGCCTTTTTGCTGCAGACTGTCTCCACTTAAAACCTCCTCAAAGCTCTTCCATTTTGCCTGGAAAGGTTTATCAGAAAGCATGCTGGAAAGGCTCAGTTCTTTCCGTCTCCAGTGAAACTGTTTCTGAACATAGTTATAGCTTAGCAGATGTACTGGTATGACAGTTGAGAGACTACTGCTGTTAATGAAGTATTCTATTACCTTGGCATATATAGACACTTTTCACTTGGTACTTCTGACTGCAAAGTATTGATGTTTAGGCTACTATAAGTACTTGTGCATTATATTTTTTTGTGAGTTTTAGAGGACAGAACCGGCTAAATTTTTCTTCCCCTTCAGGGTAACACAGCTTTTCATGAGTCATTCATCTTGAATGTACACCAGAGTGATATCAAGTTGGTTGTTGTGACACCTTATCAATATGATGCCCATTTTTAGTTTCTTCTAGCAGTGGAATGATTGAAGTACTGTCTCATGGAGACAATGGTCACGTTTAAGAATATCTTGGTGACTCTGGATAAGATTCAAATAATTTGTCTGAGTGAGGAGGAGTCAACTGAAAGTCATAGCTGAAATATTACCAAAAAATCCTTGACTGGTTGGATTTGTCCATCATTTGCTTGAAGATTTTGGTAAATGGTGGCTTACTGGGCTCTCAAATGCCAGCAATGGTGAAGCACTTTCTTTTAATTTTCTTCAATTTGAACTTTGCTTAAGTTAATTAAGCTTTTGTCATCTCAGGGTACCATTTTAGCAATGAGGTTTACGAGACCTTCTCTGTCAATGTAAAAACTTCAGTTACAAAAGAACATACGAGGTATAGAGAGTAAACTCAACACTCAGCAGTGCTTGAAGAATGATTCCCACCTCAGTAATTTCTCTCCACTGTTATTTAAATAATACTGGATTTAAATCCTATAGCCATGGTGTCAATTTACCAAAATCTTCCCTGCCTAAATTATTCTTCAATTAAATGTAGCTTGAAGTTAAAGCTCAAAAACGATCCACCTATCATTAAAAAAAAAAATGGGATTGCAAAGTAGTGTCATAGTATCACCCCATAATACATATTTTTTATATATCATTTTTACATATTTGAAAGAACTCTATTAACTCAGTTGCATACAACTTTTTGCAATAAGAGACACATAAAGCAATATCAAAACACAGGTAATACTTCTACTAATTTTATTTAGCCGAGCTCCGGATTTTGCATAATTTTCCACTGCTTCTGGCATGATAGCAGATATGGAGATTATCCATACCTACCTTTTGGTGCTGAGAGAGGATTCAGCCGTGTGGCACCTTACCACCCTCTGCTACCAAAAAAAAATAAAAAAAATCCACTGGGAAATGTGGCATACCTCTGGTAAATGTTGTTTGACCTACCTTCTGGGTTCAGACACTGAACTGGATGCATGATTTGGGAAGGGATTTAATACCAGCTACCTCAGTAGCCACAAGGTGTTACAGCAAAAAGATTGGAAAAAAACAAACTATTATAATGTATCCTGAGACTAAAGGACAGCATGGTTATTTTGCCTATATATTAATTTCTAACCTTGCCTATTCTTCTCCTCACAATCCCTCCCTGATATTGTCTGTCAGCTTTTTCAAGAAGACACTTGGTTGTGCATAAAGTAAGAATAGCTGCACCAACTTGAGCCACAAGGCCACATAGCCAGCCACGTGTCCCTGGCTGTGTGCCTTGACAGGGGTACAGTCCTGTTCTAAGGCCTCCACTGATCCCTACACATTAGGGACACCTTCAGCTGTTGACTTCCAGACATCTTCAGGGCTCTATATCCAATATGTACAGTTCAAATTCTTCCCAAATCAGGGCGGTGCACTATGATGAGTAGTCTGGATTTGTCCTATATTCTGTGAATTTACTTCCTTCTTCTGTCAATCTCTCCGTCTTGCCCTTCTTTCTCCTGAAGTAGAATGACCAGGGCTGCATGAATTATTCAACATAAGAGTGTATGATGTATTTATACAGTGACATAGCGATGCAGTGTATTTATACAGTGATATATATATATATATATATATTTATGTTTTCTATTTTGTTTATGGTTTCTTTCTTAATCATCTAAATATCCCGTTTCACATTTTTACTTGATACTGGGTGCTTGACTTGATATTTTCAGAGATGTCTGATGTTAATTCCTTATTTTTTTCTTCTTAAGCAATAGTTAATTTGTAGTCCCTGCCTGTGTGTGTACAGTTAGACTTATTTATCCCTTGTTCAGTTCTTTCTGTTTTATCAGATTTCATCACTCCTTCATGGCCAAGGGCATTGAAAATTGTGAAATCATTTTGCAGTTCTTTCCAGGCAGTTCCTTACTGATTTAACTTATAAAAAACATTTTGTATCAAACTTTCTCATCTGACAGTTCTTAGATATCACATTTCCCTTTACTACTAATAAAAGTACTTTTGCTTAAATCCTTTGTTTTATTTCATGCTTCAGTCCAGGAATCTTTGCATACACTTAAGTACCCAATTGCTATAATTCACTTCTGTTTTTAAGGTTGTGGGAGGGAGAACTTCAAACTATTGTCATTTATGTTTTATTAACTGGAAACTTTAAAAGTAGATTTTAGACCTTCTTATTGCCTTCTGGTTCTGACAGAGTGGTTATACAACTTTCAGAGTGAAAAATTGCTAAGGGCTAGATCCATAAACTGCATCTAAGAATGCCTTTAGCTTCCTAGATGTCCTGTCTCCTTGCAGGAGCTGTAAACCCAGATTAGCCACATCCCTCCACACTAAAAGAGAAAACCTGGGTGTTAAGCAACAACCTCCACCGACTCTTTCATACCGAGCAGGGTACAGTCTGAATGAACAGAAGAAACATCCAGATGGGGTAAATTAAACCAGAAGAGGTGTACTGATATTGGTATATTTTCCAAGGCTGCCTTACTCATGAGTCTGTAAGGTGCTGTGAGGTAAGACTTTCAGCATCTCTCCCACAGCAGCTGTTTCTCTTGTTGATTCCACTATTTCCTGCAGTGAGTTCTAGAACCAAACTACAATGCTGAGGTCACAGTTCCTCTTTCTCTCTAGCCCAATGAATGTTGAATTTTCAGGGTTAGGCAAGAACTTAGTGGACTTTGGGGAACTACCCTGTCAGCATGAGCACTCAAAGCTGTATTTAGCCACTTCTGTTTTAGTGCAAGCCTAAGATGGGGTCTAAGTTGCAACACCAGTGAAAGTAGCGACAAGAATTTGAATCCCAGCTTTGCAGACCTGTTAAACTTGCTTGTGAAAAAGGCTCATCCTATATAACCCATAACTTACCTTCACTCAAATGACATTCTTGCAATTCTCCAAAACCTATGCTCGGTCTACACAAGTGTTGTGCCATGACCCATGTTACCATGTGAATACTGACAGTATGTAAATGTAGACAGGTGAGTAGACCCTATGAGTCATAACATAACAAAAATCTTACATAGTGGGGAACAGGAGTGAGCAACATAAGTGAACCATGACTGACATTCAGTGTTTCTCAAGCTGAGTTGTATGCTGAACATTTGAGAGAAATAACTGCAACCTTATTTATTTATTTATTTATGTTTTAGAAATGTCTCCACTTGTCAATATAAAAAAAAAAAAATCAAGAACCAAACCAGCCAAACAAACACAATTATGTACTGTGCTTACTTTTCTGTAGTAATAAAAGTAATTCTATTAAAACATATATATCTATACTAATCTGGCCAGTGACAAAATGAACCAGCTGCCAGAGGAGGTTTGGGATAACAAATTTCCATCTGTTCCATTACATCTTAGGTGCCTGTAAATCTTCCTCTGAATCAGGAGAACTTTGAGAACTAATAAGCCAAAAATCTGCAAACTATCAAATCAATCTGCCCTGTGATTTTTTTTTAAAAAAGAACAAGCTCTGAATGACTGCTATCTCTGTCATTTATATCTATGTATCTATATTAATACAGGCTAGTTCACACATTTGTAATTTTCTTACTTTCTCAGTTTGTTAGATTTATATATTGGCAAAGTCTCTCCAGTGCATCAGCATTTTTTGTTTTGCTGATATTTACATTAATGAGTTCTACTTTTTAATTAATAGTTATTAATTGAGTAATAATGTCAGGTAGCAATAAAATAAAAGACAGTGAACAGAAACTTGGAAATAAGGAAAAATTCATAGCAAATCCCAGGTCAGCCTGTCCTTCCTGGTGTATACTGGGCAGGCACAACACTTTATTGGGTATAATGCCAAGATGGCAAAGAAAGTGGATTTTTATTCACTGACACCAAATAACAGTAAAGGTCTTTCTAAGCCTCATATACTTAGAGGCATGAAGGAGCTTGTAGAAGGCTCTGTTTTTAAACTTGTCCAAAAACATCTAAGTGATAACTTTTTGCCAGTTCTGATATTGTGTGTTTACACCAGATCCTAGAAAAATTCCCCCTCCTTATTCATAGACCGCGTCACCAGCCCTTTCTAGCTCTTTTCTTTCTATGTAGTGCACGATTGAAGACTTCATTGGTTGTTGATGGCAGGCTTACTCATGAAAAATGTCTTTTTACTTGAGTTTTGACTGTAAACTACACTTATATTATTGAAAGATCTGTTTCAATCTTTTTTCCTATTTCAAAAACCCAGATTCAGGAAGTAATAAATGACTGATTCTTCAGGGAAAAAAAAAAAATCTCTTCTAGTTCTCTTAAAGAAAAACATTTCCTGTAACATACCTTTGCTCTAAGGTCTCCAAAAGTTTGGGATCTCAATTTGAAGCCATTTATGGGACTCTAACTTTTTTGACAGTACTGATTTCTAAACCTCTGAAATATCAGAATTCTCAATTTATTACACGCTAAAGAAATATAAAAAGGCATCCTTAAAAGTAAAAGAAAAAGCCTTAGTTAGTGAATTTTCTTTGACATTTTAGGACCTTGATTTTTTTATGCTCAAGTCCTCTCTTTCTCATAAATACTTGCACGTATGTTTGCACTTTCACAGAAAAGAATCATAGAATGAGAATCATTTAGTTTGGAAAAGGGTTAGATTGAGTCTAACCCTTCACCTAGTACTGCCAAATCCACCACTAGATTATGTTCTTAAGAGCCACATCAACACAGCTTTTAATACCTCCAGGGATGATGATTCCACCACTTCCCTGAGGCAGCCTTTTCAAATGCTTGAGGACCTTTTCCATGAAGAAATTTTTCCCAATACCCAAGCTAAGCCTTCTCTGGCACAACTAGAAGCCATTTCATCTTGTCCTAACACTTGTTACCTGGGAGAAGAGACCAGCCTCCCATCACTACAACCTTTTTTCAGGTAGTTGTAGAGAGCAGTGAGGTCCCCCTGAGCCTCCTTTTTCCTGGGCTAATCAACCCTAGCTCCTTCAGCTGCTTCTCATTAGAAATGTTCTCTCAACTCTGACCAGCTTAATTTCTTTTTTCTGGATCCGCTTCAGCTCCTCAATGTGATTGTGGTGAGGCGCTCAGAACTGGGCACAGTACTCAAGGTGTCACCTCACAGGTGACAGGTGCAGGGAGACAGTCACTGCCACAGTCCTGCTGGCCACACTACTTTTAATTAAAGGCACGATGCCATTGGCCTTCTTGATCACCTGGGCACACACATGGCTCATGATCAGCTGGCTGTTGACCAGCACCCTCCTGTCCTTTCCCGCTGGGCACCTTGTCTGACACTCAGCCCCAGCCTGTAGCACTGCATGGGTTTGTTGTGACTGAAGTGCAGGACCCTGCACTTCGCCTTGTTGAACCTCATACAGTGGGCCTTGGCCAATTGATCCATTCTGTCCAGATCCCTCTGTACAGCCTTCCTACCCCCCAGCACATCAACAATCCTGCCCAACTTTGTGTGATTTTCAAAGTGACTGACATTGCACCCAATTTCCTCATTGAGATCATTGATAAAGATTAAACAGAACTGGCCCCAACACTGAGCCCTGAGGAATGCTACTAATAACTGTCTACCAATGGAATCTGACTCCATTCACCTCCACTTTCTGAGCCAGCCATCCAGGAAATTTACTCTGCAAATCCCATCCACACCATGAGCAGCGAGTTGCCCCAAGAGAATCCTGTGGGAAATTGTGTAAAATGCTTTGCTAATGTCTCAGTAGATTCCATCCACAGCCTTTCCCTTGCCCACTAAACTGGTCACCCTGTCAGAGAAGGCAATCAGCTTCGTCAAGCTAGACCTGACTTTCCTAAACCCCTGCTGGTTGGGCCTGATCCATTGGTTGTCTTGCACGTGCCATGTGATCTCGCTCAATTTGATCTGCTCCAAGACCTTCCCCAATATTGAGGTCAGCCCTTCTTGTAGATGGGTGTCCCATTTGTTAATATCTACTTGTTTGGGGCTCCCCTGCTGAACCAGGGCTGCTGAAAAATTACAGAAAGTGGCTTAGTGAATTCTTCCAGCAGCTCCCTCCATATCCTTAGGTGAATCCCATCCAGGCCCTGTAACACTTGTGTACACCAGGTGGTGTGGCAGGTCACTGAAAAATTCCCCATGTATTGTGGGGGCTTCATTCTGCCCCCCATACGTTTCTTTCAGTTCAGAGGGCTGGTTACCCGCCAGCATCTTAACAATTACTATTATTATTAAAGACTGAAGCACTACCTCTGAATTTTCCTCATCCTTTGTTACTATATTCCCCTTGCACCCATCAAAGGATGGAAATTTTCTGCAGCCTCTTTTTTGTTGATGATGTGTTTACAGACACATTTTATATTATCTTTTATGGCAGTAGCCAAATTAAGTTCTAGTTGGTCTTGAGCTCTTCAAGTTTTACTCCTGCATAACATCATGACATCCTTGTAGTCTTCTTGAATGGCTGCCCCTTCTTCTAAAGGTCATAAACTCTCTTTCTTTCCTGACTTCCACTCAAAGCTCTCTGTTGGTTGGTCTTCTTCCTCACATCCAAAATTTATGGCAGGTGGCAGCAGCCTGAGCCTGTATTTTTAAGATTTCCCTCTCAAAGCACCGGAAATCCAGCCTTCCTGGATTTCTTTCTCCTTCAGGACTGCCTCCCAAGGGACTTTTTCAGCCAGGCTCCTAAGATGGCAAAAGTCTGCCCTCCAGAAGGCCAAGCTCTTCTGATCCCACACCTTACTTCTCCAAGAATTGCAAACTCTATTATTTCATTATGTCTGCGCCCAATAATCCCTCTGACCATCACATCACCCCAAATTCCTCCCCTGTTCACAAACAACAGGCCCAACAGAATCCCTTTTTGGATCCTTCAGAAGTTTTGTCAGGAAAGTGTCTTCCACACACTCCAGTAACCTCCTAGATCATCTTTTGTCTTGTGTTGCATTTCCAGCAGACGTGGTAAGTTGAAGTCCCTCATGACAACAAAAGCCAGTGAATGTGAGACTTCTCCTCCTGCTTGTAGAATATTTCATCCACCTTTTCATCCTGCCTGGGTGGTTTCTAAGGGATTCCCATGACATAACCCTTGTTGGCCTTTCTTTCAATCCTTACTCGTAAACACTCAACGCTAACATCACCATCATTACATTCTAGGCGATCAAAATGCTCCCATCCTTGTCTACCCCTTCTGAAGAGTTTTTTGCCATCCATTGCAGCACTTGAGTTGTGTGGGTCTTCCCACATATTTCTGCAATGGCAATTATGTCATAGTTTTCCTTCTGCACCATGACTTCCAGCTCCTGTTTGTTGTTAATGCTGCATGCCTTGGTGTAGATGAATAGCCAGGGAAGTCTCTCAAACTTAATATTACAAATGAACTTTTAACCAGTGGACAGCAATTCTAATCAAAGCTGAAGTATCAAGGAAAACAAATTGAGATGGTCAGTTTGGAGGCAGGATTTTCTAATAAATACAAGGAGTTGGTTATATGCATCATTAAATATTTCAGCTAAGTGAAACTTAGAAAATGCATTGTTGTCAACCATAATTAATACCAATTTGGACAAGAATATTTCAAACACTACTGTAGTAGGTCTTGGTTGCTAGAGCCAGCAGAAGTTTCTTTAGGCAGTTCAAGATATACAGTTTAATTATAATAAATTTCTTATTATTTATATTGTCAAGAATTTGCCAATTAAAATATAAAAATATATGGATCACATTCTTTCTGAAAACTTCATATTCTAATGTTTTCTAATATATGTTGAAAACACAACTTATAGCTTTGGCTTCTAGCTTATAGAAAAAGTAGACAAGGCTCACTGAAAAAGATGTGTTCAGGCTTTTGCAGATTATTCAAATTAAGTTTAAATCTAGTTAAATATATTAATGTTATTAATCTCAGCCAAATAAAAATGAAGAAATTGACACATTAGTCCATTCAGAATTATACTTTATCTGTACAGTTATGAAAACTATACGTTCATTTTGATGATGAATAGAAAATGAAGGATTTGGATATTTGTGTAATCACATTTTAATTATCACCAGAGCTGTGCATAATTCCTTATGTACAACTAGGCAAAATTCTTGGGCAAAATCTTAAAAGCTCTGTCTCTAAGTTTACCAGAAATTTTATCTATCTACTCCTGGGTGCACACAGATATTTAAGCACACAGTCATGATTAGCTGTAGAGAAGCCTGTCGAAAGGTCTTATCTTTGTTTCTTTTCTCAGAAACTAGAGATATGTTAATAATAAAATAATTTAAGCAAACCTTTGCCTTTGTGCAATATCTGAATCAAAATTTCACATAAACCTTCCCGTGTATAAAGATGTAATTTTATGAAATCCAACAAAAAAAAACACTGAGATATGTAATCTGCATTCTTACTTGCCTTTTTGTGTCCATCCTTGGCTTTTATTTTGGTGATGGCTTTATTTTCCAACTCTTCACTTTCATGATTTTGGAGAAGTTTAACAGAACTGCTGACTAACAGCATTCTCACAAGGGACCTAAGAAATAACTTCAAAATTATACAATGTGTGCTTTAAAGTAATGAAATAGCCCCTCTGTCACCCTTGAGAATAGCAGGCACTAGTTTCACCACTTCATTCCCTCCAGACTATTCTCGTATGCATTTTATAGTGAAGTGTTCCCCTGAAAAAAAACAATGCACAAGTTCTGAAACTTTTTTTTTTTTTAAATAATTGCCAGGTGGAATGGAGTTGGTGAGGTGAATGTAACCAGGATTTAAAAATATCAAGTGCCATTAGGTGACGTTAAATATAATGAAATCTCAAGGTCAACTTAATTTCCTGCATCTCCTTATCTCTTTGACACATAGTACTGTATCTCAGTAGCTGCCACCAACAGCTACCATCAGTATGCTTGGCTAATTGGTAATCAGTCATGTCACTCGGTGTGATCTCATGCACTCTGACTATTGAACCTGAGTGCAACAACAAAAAAGGAAATTGAAAACTCTTAGCAAGTACGTGTTTATCCACATATTTTCAGCAACTTTATATACCTGCAGTTCAAGCTTTCATTATACTACGCTAATAGGCATGTTTGAATTTGATGGTTTTGGGAGTTATTCATATAGGAAATAACCCCATCAAATGCTGAACGATAAGATTTCTTAGTTCAACAGCATTAAGATAGGGAGAGAGCATTTAAATGAAATTCCTACTCACATATCCTTTCTCATCATTAACCTTTTCAGCATGGAGTGTACCCATCATTGCTGAATTAAACCAGAGAGCATCTCATTGCTGGGATGTGATCCAGCAAAGTGCTTAAGTACAGCTAAGATACAAGGACAAGAATATCCCATCAAAGTTACTGTATGATGATCCACATGATTAAAATTGCACAGAATTGTAGGTAGGTGCTTTTCTAGATTAGGGTCTAAGGAATGAGACATTAAAGATCAGCCTTTCATGTTCTAAAAAATATTTACAAATCTTTTTAAGAGATGACATATAAAGAAGAATTACTATCTTGCCTTTGACTGCTAGACTCAGGACAACTTCATATGTGAAAATCCTGCGCATCAAGTGATCACTTTATTCCCAAACTAAGCAGTTTTCTGAAATGGCAAGCATAAAGTCCTAATCTCTGTTACTAGTAAACAAAAGTAAATCATGGCAGAAAACTCGTTTATGTGCAGTAATATCCGTAATATCCAGAGGATTAGCATTTCAAGGGATCAGATTTCCTAAACTCTTCTTTCCTGATAACAGCCTCTGCTGTGAGGTGACACACCAATAGGCATAAATTATCTAGAGCTGCAGATAAGCAGAGGCCATTTGGGGGTTCGAAGTGCAATATAAATAGATGCAAAACAGTAGGGGAACTGGTGCTCATCACAAACCTCAGAAGGATTAGCAGTTCAAGCTCTGATTTCCTTGCTGTTTTTAGCTGTGATTTATCATCAGACAGTGCCTGAGCGTCTGTCTTATCTGTGATAATTTAATGGCTTAATGGCAGTCCCTTTATCTGGGGGTCATAATTAAGCTTGTTTGATCAGTTTCCTAACGAGCACATCCTCTGTATTTTTAGCTATGCCTAGTTTTTCACTGTGTGTAGCAGCATTTTTGCTAATTAGTATTAACAATATTATTGTTAACAATTACTGGTAATGACAACAATCTCTTAAAAGGTTAGCATTTATCTGGAGGAGAAATGCAAGCCAAAAAGGATGCAAGACTTCAAATCTAAATACATTTATAGGACATTTTAACTGTAGTGTCTCATCACCTTTCTGGTTTGTCAGATTCAAATCTAACTCAAATACATAACTGAATAAAATAATTTTCAATTGAAGCATATTTCTCTGGTACAAAATTAACATCAATTTGAAAATAAAGATGACTCCAATCTTACAGTGCATTTACTATCCCTTTCTATCTTCCTACTAATAAACTGTTTCTTCCACTCTCACGAGAATTTTTTCAATGAAATATGAATTTTAAAACCTTATTATGGCTGTTTTAAAACACAGGTGTCATCAAAATGACATTTTAGCTATTAAAATCACTATTAAAAGAAGCAATTAATTATTATTTTAAATGTTCTGAATAATGAATATTTGAAAGGAAGTCTTTCTAAGATTTTTTTTTTTAATACCATGCAGTAACAGACAAACAAATGTGTTTAATGTGGTGGTCTGGGTTTGGGTCGTTTTGGGGATTTTTTTTAAAGGAAGATCAAATAAAAAAAAAAGCCAGATTCAGATTGGCCACAGTATTTCTTAATTGATGTAATTTTCTTAATGAAGTACCTTGGAGGCCACAGAGAGATGTGACTAAGTTATGTAGTGATATTTAAGGAAACAGAATGACTGGCTTTAGAAAGACATCTAAGGAACCTGATCACATATATATAGAGGCAAGAGTTATGGTGGTAATGTGTATAAATCTATGCATATGTGAATTTATGTGAATTTGCACATCTATATATATGGTTTTGTATTATGTATTTCATGCTATGTACATTTTAGTCATATGCATAAATTTATGCATTCACAGATTGATTAAAGTTTTTAAAGTCTTTAAAACAGGTTTTATTTAACTTTTGAAGAAGAAAATAGTAGTGGGACAGAGAATATATATGTCCAACCTAAGTTAATTATTTAGATACCATAATTAATGCAGAGAGACAAGGTTCATTAGAAAGCGAGTCATTCCTCTTACCCGACTTGCTTGTTTTAGAATTAGATTCACTGCTTTTCTTTCTCCAGGCTATAGATAAACTCCAGGTGATGTGGCTAAGCTTGCAGCTGGTCTAGGGACTTAACCCATGTGAACGAAAGAAATAATAAATTTCAGAATGAGAATTTCCAATACTTTCTTATGAAGTTACCTCCCTGTTCTTTGCAAATGGAAAAACTGTCACAAAAGTATTATATATGTGTGTATATAAATATATTTTCTGCCTTGTGTAGAAAAAGGCTTACCTGAGAATCCTGAATAAATGAACATTTTCCTCTGGATATTGTCAAATAACCTATAGTAATATTGATTAAGTAGGCAAAGACTTGCAGCCAACTGCAAAGAAAAACAAAACAAAAAAACAACACATCTGTTAGTTCTTCTCTACTGATAATGCAGTTTTACTGACTTTTGCTGAGTTTTGCAGGTGGACCAGAAAAGGCCTATGTTCAGTTGTTTGGGTTTGGCAAGAAGGAATTTGATTTTAAGCTTGTTATCTGGCCAAGAGTATGGCAGAGGAATTTACTTGGAGTATTACAGACTGTAGTCTCGAAGGAGCTTTTTTCCACGCAAAACTCTTAGTCCAGTTCTTGATGAAATCAGTGAGAAACTTTCCACTGACTGCAGTGGGATCAGAGAGAAGGTGCCAGCCACATTGCAGCTGCAGCTGGCAGTTCCCTGGGAAGCTGGAATTTTACTGAGCTATGAAACAAGCTAAATGTGTGAAAGATAGAAATGACAAGGTGTAAGGGAGATTGCAATAAAGCACACAGAAATCCTTACCCAGTATCTGCAGCTAAGGCCAGTGACACCACTTGGGTGCTGAGCTGGCTCTGGGAGGCCTCGATGAGATAAACCCAAACAGTCACTGAGACGTGTGCCTTACACATCCAACTTCCAAAACTAACAAGACAGAAACATTCCTGGATGAATACTACTTTTGTTGTTGCCAGTATGTGACAAGTTCAGAAGATTTTTTCCACCACTAGAACAAATTGTTAAGGATATATAAAAGAGGAATCTTTGCCCAGCTCACAGTGAGAACAGAGACAGCATCATGCAGTCACCGCTGTGTAATGTTGTTAGTTGCTCACCAGCAAGTGCCAGATGTAATATAGTCAAATAAATCTCCAAGAACAAAAACATCATGAACCTTTTGAAGTGCTGAAACCTTTGTTTTAAGTTCACCAAAGGTTTCAGTGGATCTTACTGTTGTCAGTAGAGAAAACAATAAATATCCCAAATACATCTCATTGTCTTAACTTTGGCCATTACTTGCCATTACTTGCAGAAATAATGCTCGTTCTAAAGAAGAAATCATAGATATTACAAAACAACTGAAATAAGTTTTCAGTTAATAATTTAGCATTGGTTTCTGTCTCTGTGTTCATGGTTACTATTAGAACTGGATTAAATTTGTTGGGTTTTATTTTGTGTAGTTTTGCATGAAAATTATCATGGTCTGGTAACATATTCAGTCCCACAGTTCCTCCCGCATTTGTAGCTTTAATAACATTATTTTATTGGCTATATGTATATGAAAAAATAAACATATTGTTATTCATATACATAGATACCGGTATATAAAACCATAAATTCTTGCTCATTCATTGATGTGTAAACAATTTTTAAGAATCTATTTTCACCCACAAACAGGCATGTTATTACCGGAAAACAGTCCCAAATGTGATTTGAATACTTCCATCACAAAGCTAAATTTTGTTTCCACTGGAATATGAATGTAGTTTTCACTAGATTAGATCCAATTATATTTCTATAACAAACAATCTCTGTGATATTTAAGACATTTTTATTGCATTATGAAAATTTTGCATAATTTATGGTCTTCTCATCCCAGCCTCAAATTCTGTTTTCAGCTCTTTCACTGATTTACTATTTTATAATAGAGAAGCCCTTTAATCTCCCTGAACTTCAGTTTACTCATTTGAAGTAGATGAGGAGACAAGTGTGATCTAATTAATGTTTATAAAGCTCCTTGAGACCTTGTAATGAAAAATAAGACAAAAGTGATAAATCTTCTTAAAGGTACATTTGCTTTCTTTGCTTCAGATTTTGCCAAAAATCTATGTGTTATTGCTAAATTTAGTATATCTGTTTATCTGTTTTATTCATACTCTTTTCACAGTTGGAATTCTTAAAAATGTTACAGCATTATATATTTTCATACTCAAATCACCATTTTCCTTCCAAAAATATAAAATATTGTGGGCATGATGCAGTTCTGAAAAGACAATTTTTCATTTAATATTTCCTGTAATTTCATGATGCTCTTAGTAAATTCCAAAATCTGCACTTCCATGTGAACTGGCAGACTGCTGTATATATATTGAAACCCAGCAGTATATGGCTTAAAGTGTTCAGCAGAGAAATGTATTAAAAATTTGGATGTTAGGGGATAATGCAGTAAGAATGAGCCTGATAATAACATAAACCAGCATCGTGCGATCTCTATTCACAAGAATAAATATTTATATATAAAAAGCTAATATATGAAACAACCGCTCTATGTAAAACAAAGTTTTCTTTTCCTTACAACAAAAGTAATTATCAGGTTTCAATGTGCAAATGTGCTTGTATCTATTTATGAAAAATAATTATTCAACCTAACAAATTATTTGGTAGTGGATTAGAAATATCAATTCGAGCTTTCCTTGGGATTTTTTTGTTCTCCAGAAAAGCAGGGCAGTCATTGACATGTTTTCAGTTTTGGTCTTTCCATTCTGGAGGGACAGGAAGCATTGGGTCTATTCCAGGCCTATTTTGAATTCTGGAATACAATTCCTCCCATGATAGCATAATTGCACCACAGCCATTGGAGCTAATACCAATACTGTAACTTAAGAACTGACAGATCAAGACCTGGTCTCTTCTTCTTATATATGGTCCGTGAAAGTTGTTTCCATGGGGAAAAATATGTAAAGTTCTGTGATCATTCTGCAGACCAGTGGGGGTCCTAACAAAGTGAGGGAGCAGACGTATTAAATCAATTTATGATCAGAGATATTTCTTGGACTTCAAGCAGTAACTTGCTGTTAAGGAACATGACATAAAAAGTAGTGCCATCCACATCTCTATTGCTATTTCCTTGCATTTTCTATTGTGCTGATGGGGGAAGCAGTATCCCTCTCAGGGACTGAGGGAGATGACAATTTGGAGAGGGTTATTAATTACCAGTTACTATTCATGGGTTTTCTGTTTAAATGTGCAGGAATATGAGATTTGGATGTGAAATCAAGCTCATATCTCCCAGGCAGCTGTGCTGCACTAGAAATACATAATTTAGAGCACTTCTAACTTCAAGCTCTTGCATGTCATTTTAATGGCTCATTGACAAAATGATGTGGGGGGAAGAGCAAAAAAATTAACTCCTCCCAGATAAGAATCAGAAAGAGAGATCATTCCTCTTTTGATAACATTGTACAGGGATGCTGTTTTGGGAAAAAAAAATAAAAAAGATGGAAATTACAAGTTGTAGGTATTAAGTAAAAAAAAAAATAAGGCACTATAGTTACTTTGGTAGGTGTCAGCTGTATTGTGTAGCACATAAACCCATGCTGACATTTAGTTCCAGAGCAGACTGGAAAAAGTCAGCAGCAGTTGCTCGCCTGCTTACAGATCTGAACTACCACTGGTAAAGAGAATCTCTCTATATGTTTTCTGTGACAACTGAAATATTTTCATGTCTTCCTCACTGCAATTTCAATAGGTAGGAAATAGTTTTCATATTGAAAATCTTCAGAGTTTGCTTAGAAAAGGTCCTGCCAGGGACAGCATGTAAAGCATTACAGTTTACATTTTGGAAAAGAAGCCAGATCCTCAGGGAGAAGTGATGGAACTTCACTCTCATCAAGATTCTTCCTCAAACACAGGAGAACTGATATGCTGCTTTGAAGAGCCGTGGCTAAAAGTTAAAAGCAGGCCACCACAAAGGGTCAAAAATCCAATGTGCAGAGGCCAAACGCTTGCTGTTACTGAAAGTAGTTATGACTTTATCAAGGCACAAGGTATCAGCAGAGTTGGCATAAAAACAAAAGGTTTCTCATGTTGTGAAACGATTATAAAGATTAGACTTTACTGTGAAGCCTCCTATGTAGTACTGTGGAAAAACCCAAACAACTCCCTTATAATTCAACTTTAGTTATCTCATTGACCTTTTTCTTATTGGTTGTCTGTCTGTTTTTTTTCTAATTTGACTAATATCTCGAGCTCAATACTATTATTTAATTAGTGATAACAGCTTGAGAATCCCCAGGTAAGACCTGTTCTTTACTTCCTTTGACTAACTACTTCTTCTTTGCAAGCAGATAAGTCAATTAGTGATGTAGCACATTCATTTAAGCCTAAATTTACCCTTTTTCATGGCCAAAATAACTCACAAGGAACATCAGAATTCATATCCATATGCAGTTTGCCTTGCATTCATTGACTGAAAAACATAATTACCTCTGTGCAAAAGGAGGTCACGATAGTATTTTTTCCCAAAACCTGAAGGTCTCAGAAACTAAATACCTATTGGTTGCCCATATTGGTTCGTTGCTTTCTCTACATGTATGTAAGGTTGGAGAGTTGTTTTCAGATTCCTAACAGACTGGAAAAAAATCTAAAATTTTTGAAGTCTGGTGATAATAACTGGCGATGGTTTGTAAATTGGTGTGAAGAACAAATTCTGAAATCTACAAGCTTCTTTATTTTCTTTTCCAAATGAAACAAGTAGTTAACTCCTATAGAATTAGGACAAAACCTCATTTTATTGACAGCACTTTCCTCTCATCTGCAGGAAAGGAACGATTCATACTAAATGGTGTAAGTTGGCTGTGAAGTTCTCTGCAATTTTTTCTCAGGCCACATACTTCAGTGACAATTTTATCCACATAGAGATCATAGCATTAAATATAGGAGAGGAAACCTTCTGGTCAGTTTTTAAAGTTAGTGTTGGTGAATATGCTGCTGTTAAAATATAGAAACATTTCTACACTCCTTCTTCCCTTTCTGTGTTTTTATTATCAGTATTTAATGGCACAACCAAAAATAGAATTGGTCTGTACCAAAAAGTTCTATAATTTGAACAGCTTCCAAAGAGGTTAAAGGAGAATGTGTTTTTGGTCTACCGAGTACTGGTTGATTAAAATTCTCCTCCATGTTCTATTGCAATTAATTAGAGATTTTTAATTTAATTTGACTAGGGTCATTATTCCTCTTGTTAAGGGAAGGGAAGTTCAGGG
>VWZS01004850.1:742-30922 GCA_013397075.1 Rhabdornis inornatus
CTGGATCAGCAATAGTGTGGCAGCAGGACCAGGGCAGTGATTGTCCCCCTGTACTGGGCACTGGTGAGGCCACACCTCAAATCCTGTGTGCAGTTTTGGGCACCTCACTACAAGACACTGAAGAGCTGGAGTGAGTCCAGAGCTGCGGAAGGGTCTGAACCACAGATATGAGGAGGATTGCCTCATGGAGCTGGGGTTGTTTAGTCTGGAGAAAAGAGCATTCACAGTAGACTTTATCACTCTCTGCAACCACGTGAAAGATGATTGTAGCAAGGCAGGGATTGGTCTCTTCTCCCAAGCTGAAAGCAATAGGACAAGAAGAAATGGTCTCAATTTGCACCAGAGGAAGTTTATATTGGATATTAGGAAAAAAAATTCTTCATGGAAAAGGGAGTATCAAGCACTGGAACAGGTTCCCAAGGAACTGGTGGAATTGCCATCTGTGGAGATATTTAAAAGACCTGTAGGTGTGGCATATAGGTTCAATGGTGTAGACAGTATTGCTGGTTTAACAGCTGGACTCAATAGTCTTGGTAGCCTTTTCCAAACTTAACAATTCTGTGGATTTACAGAAAGATAAAAATGGAGATAAAAAAAGAGAAGAGCCAGCCCTCTTCTATGACTCTTTTTTAAGACTACCAGAAGTCTATAAGTAGTCTCGAAAGATGGTCCATCAAAATGTCAAAATGTCTCTCCTTCACACTGCCTGCATAGCATTATTTAAAAAAAAAAAAAAATTTCTTTGAGTTTTTAATTGGAAATGGAATTTAGCTGTTGAATTTATGAATGCTTGTCAACTTGGATCCATAGCTTACAAAGCCACATTTCTAATAATTCTGTGACATGATGGCCATTTATCAATTTCTTAATCTTTTTATCAAGAGTGGCTGAAAATAAATGTATTTTCAGAAAGATTTTAGCATATATTGTCTGATCCCTGTTTATGCCATGCAAAAATAACTATACTTTTATCTATTTCAAAAAAGTAATTCCAAATGCCAAATTGCTGTCTTCAAGAAGGGGGACATATGATCTGTCATGTTCAGGTCATGAGTTTAAATTCACACAGGTCAATTGCATCTGAAGATCATTATTATCTGTAACTCATGGAGATAAGAAACTTGTACTCCAGTAGTTTTGGTAAATAAATAAAGTTTCCATTACTGCTATTCCACACTTTTCATCTTCTCTGAAGTTATTGCATCCATGTCAGAACCTAAAACTCCTTTAGTTTTACAGTTCTTTATGCAATCTGTCTTCTTGACCCTTGAGTTCCAGATATCTGTGAATAATGTATGGTTTTCCTCGCTAGACCTCAAACTGAGTTAAATGCCCCTACAGTGCTTTTGATCGATTAGGGGCTGGCATGATCAATGACACAAGGTAAAGCACAGCCCCTTCAAGATTAATGAGTTTCAGGTCTCATACTTCCTTTGGAGGAGCAAATTTCAAAGCTGTAGGCTTTATGCTTATTCAATAGCTACACTTAAAAAGCAACAACAGCAACACAAACAAACAAAAAAACCAAAACAAAGAACTCTAAAAACCCAAAAAACCAAGCAAAAAACCCACCGAAAATGAAGCAAGCAAGCAATACCTCAACAACCTAAAAAAACCCTGAAAAATAATTATGAAAGAACATATACTTAAAATCCAATTTTTTTCCCTCTATATGATATAACTTTTAAGTTGTTCAGATGTTGAAACTAAAAGAATGGGCAATTGTTCTTTAAGTCCCAGTTTGTGGTTCAAACAAAATGCAAATTAAAAACTGAACCATAAAATTAAAAGAGCTGTTTTTGAGCTCCTTAAAGAAAAAAATACTGTTAAATAAGTAATATTTGATTCTTCTGGATCTTCTTTCATCATCTGATAGAAATTGTCAAGTCAATACGTATGTCAGTACTTAACATATTTCATATAGAGCAAAGTAGCATGATCTGTTTTTATTATTGCTCTAGTTTGATGACTGATGATGGAAAGGAAGAACTGACAAATTGAAACAAGACAGAACTGATGTTCATGCATCCTATCAAACTTGATTATTATAAGAGCTCATTAGTGTAAGAACACAGTAGCTCGTATGTATATATGTATTGGTATATTCCAAAAAAGTAAAAGTGAAATTTGATAGGATTCACATACTGTTATTTCTCATAATTCTCTGCTTGCCACTAACAAAGAACATTTTTTTATTTTTTTATTTTCATTTTTATTTTGAAATCCTAATTTTCAAGGCCACTGTGTTACAATACTGCAACAGGTGGTAATTATTAGGGATTAATCTCTGTTTTATGAACTTTGAGTGTAACTGTTGTTGAGCATATACTATGATGTCTCATTATTCTGCCCATGTTAATTCAGCTTGAGAGACAGACATACTTTATACCAATTATAAGTACTTGAAAAGAAAACCTTTTTGTTTATATGTGTTCTCAATTATGGGGTATTACACTTGACAAATGTTTCTGAAAACTGAGGTAGAAAAGATTGTGAAAATATTTTTGTGTGCAAATCCAGAACTTATGGAAGGAGGTATGACTGTTCAGGGTTTTCTTGCTGGTCTCCTAAGCACTTAAAAATTGCACAGAAGGCTTTTAATGAACAATTAAAGTGCACTTATTTATGTTTTCCTTTTCAAAAGTTGGTTTCTGACAGGTGTTGGGAAGGGGATTGAATATTAAATAGAAAACTTGAATTGCAGATTCAGTTCAGGAGCCAAATTGAAGATTAGAAATTTAAAGACCAGCTGTAAAAACAAGCTGTCATGGAGATAAAAGTTAATTTATATGTACAGCAAAAAAACATTTTAAAGAAAGTAATAATTTTCTTAATTTCAACCTTAGACTGATAACAAGTGGAAATTTTAAGGAATGCCCTCATCGTTTTACTACACTAAGATGTTTCAGCCTGGAAATTGCAAGGAAACATCTGTAATCAGTCACTGGTTTTATATTCAGTTTTCCTGAGTACACAGAAACTTGTAGGTTAGGTTTCACATACCTCCTGCCTCCATGCTCTATCCCCAGAGACAGTTTCATACATTATGCAAACTACTCAAAAAATTGTAGGGGCAAAATAGGAAGTGATTCATTAACTATATGTCCCACAGACCTTCGGGTTAGGAATTGATCAGATTTGCACAGGCGGATTCTTCCTTAGCTCTTAGCAGACAACTAGAGTTTAGAAAATAGAAAGATCCGTCAAGATGTCCTTCAAGAATGATACTTAGGGTTCTCAGTTAAAATTTCTTTTACTGCTCTGTCGCTGTGAAACATGACTATGCCTCCTGTATATGTGCCCCATGCACCAGCTGTGTGATATTAGCCTTTTGTGAATGGTCCCTCTGCTATATTCACTTCTAGGCTGATAATCTTGGGGATGTTTTCTCATAGGCTGCATTAAGTGCCTTGGCACTAAATGTAGTTGTGAATTTAAATCTAGTTACAAGAAATACAGGTCCTCTCTGAACATGGATAATTGACCTACATTTGACAGCTCTTTGATGCCCGATGGGGTGAATTAGGTCAGAGGTGTGCTAAGTGTACACTCACTTGCCCTTTCTGTGGTTTTGCATGGAAATCTCATGTATTGCATCATACCATGGTAGAGTGGTAGATTAATTCCTGAGACAAATATTTCAGATAATCTTCCTGTGCAACACCCAAATTTCCCATTATTTCAGCCTCCTAATATCACACTCTTATGGTACTCTCAGATGACACAAAAATCCATAGATGATAACAACTTTCATCCCTCTGAAGTTGTTTTGTTGCTTCTGGACTGTTTATTTTGATTTCATTAAATGCAATGAAGTAATAATGTGGTTTCACTCAGTTTGCCATCTGCATTAGTGTTCAAAATTACATCACAACCATTAGCAAAAATACATGAAAAATCGTTTACATTTCAGTTTTCAGAATATTGGAATTATTTCATTCTATGTGAATGAGAAGTACCGTAGAAAGTAAAAATGCTGCATTAATCTTAGAAAATAATTGTACTTTTCATGATATATGATAGCTAATATTTATATCAAAATAATTGTCATAATATGACAGTACAGCTCACAGAATACCTATGGACTGTACTTTGCTAGTGTTACTTCAATTAAAATAATTTTTAGATCACAATTGAGAATTTAATAATAAGGATTCAGAGATATGAATTTATTGAGCTAATTCATTTAACTGTGGGTCACAGAAGATCCACTGAGGAAGAGAACTAAGCTTTCCCTTTGTCTCTGCATGACATTTTGGTATGAAACTTTCCTATTATACAAATTATGCACCCAAAAATATAAATGTTCATAAAAGTGCATAAATAAAACATAAATGCATAAACATAAATGCATAAAACATAAATGCATAAAACATAAATGTGCATAAAATATAAAAGTCCATAAATATATATATATAATTCTCATTTTTTAATTATATTTTCACAATAGAAGAAGGTCTTGTCCAGACCCCATTTAGCAGGTGTTTGTATAATGAAGAAAAGCTCTTCTTTCCATAAATAGCTTGCAATGTAATTGTGAAAAAGAATTCATAATAGCATTATGATAATTACATAAACAATCACAAGGAAACAATAGTTCATTGTTAATTATAGATAACAATGAGGACATGGAGGGGGAATTACTTTGTGAGCACTTTGTGAGTGGCAAGTGCAAGGTGAATCCTTGATATTGAAGGATAAATGAAACGACTATTGACATACTTTGAAGCCTTTTTTCTCTACTTTCATTTATGATATAATAAAGAGGGGAATTCAATAGAGAAATAAAAAGAGGGAATTTGTATCATCAAAGTAATAGGAGTGAATTATGAATTTTTCACTTGCATCTTGAGTAGCTTTTCATTCGAGATGGAAAAAAGTATTACTAGGCTAATAAAGGTTAAAATTATAGACATTCATTGTCTTGGTTGTAAAAATAAAACTTGTCAAGATATAGATAACCTAGTTATGATGACTTGAGTAAGAAATATGATTTGAAATTGACATACGAGAAAAACGTCTGGATGGATGAAGATGGATGAAGATGGATAGAGATTATTGGTGATGAGAACAAGGCAGAAAGAAGGAACAGTGTGAAAAAACATAGTTTAGGCAACTGAAATTAAACTTACGGTTGGGTATTCATTAAAATATTAATCAAAAGTCAAATGGAGATCTTAGCTTTGGTATCCTGATACGTGACTCTAATGGGTAACCACCCAAACTCTTTCATAGCTGAGATAAGACACAACTAGGAAGCCATTCTTTCTAAAATAGTCATCTGAGACATATCAGTGCAAACACTGGGTTTGTTTGAGCTTTTTTTCTGCAATAAATATTAGGAGAGATGTGATTTTCTGCTACAGGTATAAGGTCTGAAATTACATGTGGTAAATTTTTTGGCAAGAACACAGTTCTCGGATGTGTTGCCATGTAACAATGGAAAGTAAATTTGTTTTCTGTGGAGAGGTTTCATGAAAAAAAATTATTTAAAAGGAAAATGCAAAAGGCAAATCGACTCTGGTAACCATGGAGAAAATTACGACAGGATTTGAGACCATATTTTTATGTTTAGAATGGACTGAAATAGTGATTCAGGTGAGGTAAAAAGAAATTTGAGAAAGGATCAAATAGCAGAAGAAAGACAAAATGAGGGAAAAATTTGGCTTAAGGAAGCTATTAAATCAAAGAAGTAAAATGGGTTACTTCTTTTCATATAATCTGCTGAGTGTACTAAGGACTTTGTTTTAGTGGTTTCTGGAAAATACATGGAAACTCAGCTAGGGATAGCTATTGTAATATTCTGTGCCCATAGTAATTGAAGAGAAAGGACAAAAAACCAAAATGTTGCTGGGGAGGAACGTTGAATGTTTTTTTCTTTAGAAAATGGAGGTGACTTGACCATGTTTGTACGAAATTAAAGGAGACAAAGGGAGATCAACTCTGTGGGAGAATGGTTTGCAGAAAGTGGCAAGTCTCTAAATAACATTTTCCATTGATGTTGCTCAGCTAGATGAAACCAGATTTCTGAGCTAGAAACAATATTGTCCAACACAGTTGGATATTTATTATGCTCTTAGAGCAAAATACAATTGAGGAGAGTGAAAACCAAAAGGAGAAATGCAGGGAGTAATTTAGATTTGGCATGATAAGCTGAAGTAGGAAAATTAAATCCCTTTTCATGTTAGGAAAGGCTTCTGACCATATCTGGAGGACTGGTAGGTGCTGCGGTGAGGAGAGTCTGGGAACAAATTGTCAACCCAGCACAAACTTAGAATTGATTGTGGGGAGACAGAATCCAGCCATTGTGTGTTGAATTACTGAATGAACATGGATACCAATTAATTGGGTTACACGTTAATAGCATGATGCCATCGTGGCTAAAACAGTCTCAGAATTCATCATCCGTGGATTATTCCTGGAGTTGCAACCCCCAGATGAAGATCTGCAACCAAGGACTGAGTGATCAAATTGCTTTGGATCAGAGTAAGAGATATCTCACTTTCTCACTGGGAACAGTGAACCATCTGTCAGGAGAAACTGTCAGGGGAAGGACATGAAGCTGCAGGTATCCCAGAGAGACACCTGCAGGGAAGCTGGCAAGGCCACTCAAAAGCTGCAGAAGGGAAGGGAAGAGCAGAGGAGAATGAGCCTTGCAGAGCCAGGCTGTGAGCATCAGCTGGTACCAGGGAGGTGAACACCTTCTCCTGGCAGCTCTACATGCCAGCAGGACACCTGAGGGCTTGCAGGGCTGACCAACAGATCTTGCAGTCCTTTGCAGGTTGATGTGAACTCAGGAAACTGGAGCTGCTCATCCTAAAGGATCTGGTCATGCTTAGAGTAACCACACTACAACACTAACACTCATCATGGCTGTGTGCCACCGAGTTATCAGAGTTATCCTCTGCCAACTGTCACGTCAGAGTTATCTCAATCACAGACTGAAATTTAAGGAAAAGTAGTTGACGTAACTTTTATCAGTTATCTGTTTCCATGTTGCTTTCTACGTAAGCTGTTAGAATTAACTTCATATATGCTTCGTGTATAAACATTTTTTGTTCCTTAAACAGCCATAGACTTTTCTCCCCCAATATCAGCATCAAGAGATGCTAAACTACAAACAGTGATTGAAACAAGCATAAAGAGATAATTCTGTGTCTCAGTGAGAAGTAGAGTAGAATTAAGAAAAAATAAAAGGATAATGTCATGAGTTCTTTTATTTTTAATGACAAAACAGAGTGATCCTGTTTATAGGAAAAAATAATAGTAATACTACAAAAAATTGTAGCACCTTATGAACAGATTTGGATGTGGCAGTTGTTAAAAGGTATAAGGGAATGGATTTAAGCTTGAAAAAATTTAATGTATTGCTAGGAAAGTGTGAGTGTAAAGGAATCAAACTCTTTAAAGAGGATATGTTGTGAGAGTAGGAGAAAGGACAGACAGCTGAGACTTGGGACAAACCACCTTTGCCATGGAGCAGTGGTGAAAATAAAAAAAGGTTTTTTCTAGAGTGAGGTCTTAGAAGCTACAGAAAAAAATAGTGGTAAAATCAAGTTTCATTAAGGTTCTGGTGGCTGATAGGAGGATAACTAAAACAGGTATTGGGGACAAAGAAATATGCAGTAAATATGAATCAGAAGTCATGATGAAAAGTGGGAAAGGGAAAGAAGTTCAGAGATTCTAGCACAGTCAGGAAAGGAGAGATTCTGATGGACATGACACATGGCAAACACAGTGGCAGGTGATGCAAACATGGTGCAGAGTGTACCTGTATGCACAAGGTGGTCTTGAAAAGGTTTGGCTGCTCTTTGACCTGGGTACACTGCCTTGGTCTGCCTTCATCTCATGGATCTATCAGGGACATGGTAAGCACCAAACTATTAGCTTGTCTCAACTGCCTTCTGCTTTCATTTAAATAAACAATAATTATAATAATAATAAAAATAATTTTAAAATCACCTAAGAAACATCCCTATGCAATTGATCATCAAAATTGGAAGGATGAGAATTAGTATTCTACTGGTGACCCTCACCTTTCTGAAAAGCAATCTGATATAGTTGATAGACCCAGACATTCTGGCTGACTTGATCTGGCTGTCTGGCAGTCTAGTCTGTAGTACTCAGTTTCTACATAGACATATTTTTTAAAAGTTTGAGTGGAAAGAACATATTTGAATAATTTATAGAAGGCACATTTAAGTGAACAAAATAAATTACTATCTTCACTGTACAGATATATTGAGATGAAAATATGCACTTATTTTACAGTCAAGTTTCTAGAAAGGACATGAGATTTTGACTAAGCAAACTCATTTAGTCAAGCTTGCTTTATTCCCTGTTCCTCCACTCTTATTCACCGATCTTCCAACAGATTCTTAATTCAACAGAGCACATTTATTCTGGAAATCACCTCAGAGAACATATGATTACCAAAATGTTTTTATTCCTGATACAAACGTTAGACAAAAAGACCAGTGAATCAGCATGGTAGCTGTTTACAAGACATGATGGAAAAATGCATTTTGTATAACAATTTTTCCTCATAAACAGTATGTAATATCAGCATTTTGCCAATCCTGACATAATGTTTTATTATAGGCTTTACAACTCCAATAGATAAAAATGGTATGTACAAATTTGTTTAAACTGAGCTATTTTACAACCTTTAGCCTTTTGCATGGCCATTTTTTATTGATTTAGCTCTTACCAATTATTATAAAAAAAAAAAGTAAATTTGATACATTTTCTTTTGTCAGAGTGGAAGAAATATGTGTTAAGGAAAGGGATTGAGTGCTTAATCTCCACACAGAGAGAGGAAAGGTTAATGGGAACCAGAAAAACTTTCCCAGGAGCACAAGAATATAGACAGATAATGAAAGTATTACTCTCTATTTCCTTTGAGATCTTTTAAAAGTAGATGGAGAAGAAAAAAGGACAGACAAATTCTGAGTGAGTCTATGTTTCAAGATAAACTGGAAACTTGGAACATATCCAACACATATGGAGAGGATTAGAAAACTACACTTGGGGAAGGCTGAAAATGTTCAGTTCCTGTTCCGTACTCCCTGGAAAGTAACTGTGCTAGGGTACCCCAAGGGCAGGACAAGGTTTACTGAAAGAAAATGACTAAAAGATGTGTTAGAAATTCAGATCAGGGACTTTACCTTCCTACATAAACACAAGGGAGTTGCTGTTCAGCAATGGGTATGTCTTGTTCCTTCTTAAATGCTAATATATATATATATATGTATATATATATGTATATTTGGCAAAATAAGGCAATCAGCTAATATTTTGCCTTCTTTACTGAGGCATCTTAGCCAAAAAAAACAGGGCTCTCTCTTTTCATTGCCCCGTAAATTTATTGATACAAGCAGTTCTTAAAAGTCAAGAGAAACCCCATAATCCTCAAAAGATCATAGAATCATAGAAATCCTGAGTTGGAAGGGACTCACAGTGATCACATCCAACTCCTGGCCCTGCACAACACAACCCCATGAATGACACCGTACCCAAAAGTATTGAAACGTTTCTTGAGCTTTATCAGGCTTGATGTCATGACCACTTCCCTGGGGAGCAGTTCCAGTGCCCAGCCACCCTCTGGGTGAAAAACCTTTTTCTAATATCCAACCTGAACCTCCCCTGACACAGCTTCAGAGCATTCCCTCAAGTCCCAGAGAGAAGATGTCAGTACCTTTTCTATACCACGGCTCCCCAAACTGCCCCCAGCCCTGGAGGTGAGGCTGCCCCAGCCCAGAGCAGAGCAGGACAATCCCTCCCTTGCCCTTCTGGCCATGCTGTCCCTGATGCCCCCAGGACACGCTTGGCCCTCCTGGCTGCCAGGGCACTGCTGGCTCAGGTTCAACTTTCCATCCACCAGGACCCCCAGGTGCCTTTCCACATCACCACTCTCCAGCATCTCATTTGTATGTGCATTCAGAGTTGCCCTGTTCCAGATGCAGGATGTGGCACCTGGGAGAGGGCAACCATGGTAGTTCCTCAAAATCCAGCAATGAACTGTGTAGGGAACAGCGAGGATTTTTGCTCTGGCAGACCCAGGTAGAGTAATAAATATAATGTAGGATTTAAAGTTCTCTGTGTGGTTGTTTGTTGGAGGCTTTCTTCCCCCCACCGCAGGAAAACCAAACTCAAATCAACTTATTTGTCTTTCCAATATTTTTTGCAATTCTGTCTCTTTTTGGCTTTCACCAGAAGCACCAGAATGGAAAAGTGAATTCTTCCTGGAAGGCCTGCTAGGATTTGACACAATATGTTTTTGGTGTGAGCCTTTGCTGGGATCTCCCAAATTCTCTCCCATGGCACACACACTGCATAGGGCAGCACTAAAGCACCCTGCCAGCTCAGGCTTCATCCAGGCTAAATATATTGTGGTCTTTTAGAGTATCCTGCTATTGAATAATTCATTATTTAGTGGTGACACACAGTGAATGTTGTTGTCTTTCAAGATCCTTTTAATTATTTCCAAGTTATTTCCAAGTCTCATTTAAAAATACATCTCCTAAATAGGGCATGAACCCATATAAATTTCATTTGGGTTTCAGTCTTCAGCACTAAAGCACTATGTATTCTTTCACTCTCTCTAGCAGTCATATTTGGAGTATAAGCATCCTGTCAAAGAGAAAACATCTGCTGGTGGATGAACTATTGTAACCTTGAATGGAGGCTTTAAAGTTACGTTTTGAATGTTCTTAAGGCATACTTAAGGCAAGGATGCTAATTTTTTTTTTTGTAGAACAATTTCTGTACAATGTTTTGGTAAGGTAGTTTATCAAGAATAAAATTTGTGATATATGCAGATTTTTTGGTGACTTTTTAATGAGGATGGCTGTGTCTCTGGATACCTATTCTTAAATGTACACATAAAAGCAAATTTTCATGAAATCACATTGGAACTCATGTTACTTAGAAATTTTTCTATGTTATAAAATATTTAGTTTCTTCCATCCTTGGGTTTTGAATATATTGTACAGCCTAATGTCTGAATAACTTATTAAATCATCTGTTAAATAATGAGCCTTGAAAATTCTGAAGGAGTCATGAGTACTGCAGTCAATGAAAGACTTTATTCTTTAGACTATGAACGAGAAAACCAACTAAATAATGTTACTTCCCCTGCCCCCTCTTCTATTGGAGAATTACACATCTGCTCTTGGCTGAGTGCTTTATTTAACTCAGTCAGGAAACAGCAAAAAAAACTTATCCAGGTTCATAAAGTTTGAAGGATATTTTTGATAGTCTTAAAGATTATTCTTAAAAGGTACATTTGAATTTTCATTCTATTTGTGCAAAGCTAAGTTTATAATTTTTCATACCTTAGTACAATTACAGTTAAATAGCTGAAGTTAACACTAAGTATAAACATTTATTAATTTTTAAAAATACATACTTGTAAAAGAGTTATCATTGCTTTTGTGATTTTCCTATGAACTGATGCACAGCACTTGTTAAGAATCCAGGTTAAAGTTGTAGCTGGCTATAGCAATCTTCAGAAGCTGCAGCAACAAGGGTTTTTGTTGTGTGCCTCTAACATATTGTGATTCTTGAGATGTCAGATATCATCGTTTGCTGAATAGATTCAACTTGAAACTAGTTGCAAGCAGTCACTTCTGTAATGATACAGCTTGTAATGAGATAATATCAACACATATTTGCATTTTGGCATAAATTATTTATTGTATATAGTCAATATAACAAAAAAATCTAGTCCACACTATTCCCTAAATGACAAACTAAGATGATTTGATTTATTTTAAATAAGCTCTCTGAAACAATAATATTTTGGTGATTTTTAGTGCTAATAATAGCCAGAGCTAGTGAAAGCAAGAATATAGACTGATTAAGTCAGTGCAAATAATTACATTTTAAAACTTGAAGTCTAAAAGTATATTGGAAGACATAACTTTGTGTCAAATACCATCTTTCAGTAGCTTTGGAAATGTTTAAGTTTTGAAATAAGGCTTTCAAATACCTTTTTCTTTTTTAATGTGTTTACTCCTATTCATATTTTCAATGGAACACTAGAGTGTATGGAATCCATCCACACACGGTTCAGCAAAAGTATTACAATTAATTTAAAGCAGAATAATTTAAAATGCTGAAATCACTGAGAGACTGATACAGGTCTGATGGGAGCTGTGGACAGTCACTGCCACTCAGAATAGGAATGTGGTGAAAGCCAAAGACAGGGCTGCTGGGAAAGTGAGATGAGAGGAGAAATCCTGCTTGTGAGCAGAATATTGTACACTGGGGATATTTCAGATGTTTTCTCTCAAAAGTTGGAGGTTTTGCCCTTTTTTCTCATACATGGCTTGTCTTAAACTTGTCTGCATCAATCCAGTAGTTTAATTTATATATTCAGAAAATGATGTCGATTTGAGAGCTGGTGTTATGTGTGAGTTATAACAGTCATGCCTTTAGTGCAGTGCTTATTGGACAGGCAATCAGTGCCATCTCAAAACATCACACTTGATAAATCTCTCCTTTTTCTTCCTGTTCAACACAATGGACTTGTCAAGACCTGTAAACCCAGAGCAGGATACACTATCAGCTTCAAAATAACTGCTGGATTAACCTCAGGGGTTTAGATGAGATGGAGGGAAGATTTAGACACCACAGTAATGTAGTCTCTCTGGAAATAAGGGAAAGTGGTTTCAAGTATTATATGCTGGCTTTTGGATCAGTATTACTTATTATTTTGCTGTATGCCTATATAATCCAGTATGCACAAAAAGCTTTAATGCATACAGGTGTAGTGAAAAGTTTTCAAAATAACATTAAAGCTTTTCCCATTTTTTTCTTAATTTACAAAGATTTTATGTTTTCAATGAGCTGTGGTGATTCATTAACATGTTCTGCAGTTCAAATATATTACAATTAAAGGAGTGGGTTCAGGGGAAATTTTCTCTAAAACTATGTTTCACAGGTTGTTAAAGGGATATTTCTTTTATATATTTCAGCTATCAATCATCTGTATCTCACATTTAAATAGCTGCTATTTACAAACAACTGGTTCTGTTTCTCTTTAGTTTGTTCTTTTATTGTGTAATAATTTGTGTATATTATTCTCTGCTCTTTTATCTCAAATTAGCTTTTAAATTTGATAATTTTTAAACAAACTTACATCACTGCAGTATTATTACACAATAAACACAGTGAATTAAAAATATTTAATTTTATTTATTTTATTATAAGATTTATAATTATGAAATTTATTTATTTATAATGTTTATTTTTATGAAATATAAAGATATGCAAAACTATATAATAATAAAATTATTTTTTTGCTTTCTGAATATAAAATAGAAAATGATATGTTGATAATTCACTAAGCATGCACTGAACTAAATATGTCAAGTAAATACAAATTTCACAGTAGATTTCTGTATTTAGACTACAGTACCATATAGGTTTCCATGATTCTTTGTGGTTTGTAGAGGTGTGAAGAAGTGAGAAGAAGAGAAAAGACACTGATTTACTCCACTGCAAAATAAATTGCCATTAGTGTTTTAATGCTAAGGTTGTTGAACTGTGTCTGATCAAGCAGTCTAGAAGTCTGAGACACCATACAGAATTATGCTAAAAACTCCCAAAGCATTTTAGCCCAAGGAAACAAAAAAAATTACTTCTAAATGTCACCTACCTGGTTTAAATGCTACACTGATGAGAAAAGGCTTAAAATAGACCTTGAGGAGCTGTGATCTTAAGTAGTTTTCCAACCAGTAAGCATCAATTCTCACATTACATGGCACACGTTAATGTACATCAGCTGTAAAAGCTGTAAATGGTCACTGATCAATCTATGGGATCAGAATAGGACTAATTGTAATTACTTATCCTGTTATTTTTGTTCAGCTGCATTCATATATAAACTACACTTTGATTATTTTAATGATAAGGTAAATGCAACAGGAAAATGCATGTAAATACAAGTAGGAGGAGAGCCACCAAGATAATTAAAAGTATGGAGCACTTCTGCCATGAGGAAAAGCTGGGAGAATTTGGATTCTTCAGCCTGGAAAAGAGGAGGTTTAGGGATGACCTACTTTGGCCTTCCAGTACCTGAAGGGAGCCTACAAGAAAGATGGAGAAAGACTTTTTGCAAGGGCCTGGAGTGACAGGACAAGGGGAATGGCTTCAAGGTGGAACAGAGGGAGTTTAGAGGGATATTAGGAATGAATTATTTACTATGAAGGAGGGGAGACACTGGCACAGGTTGCCCAGAGAGGTTGTGGATGCTCCATCCCTAGAAGTGCTCAAGACCAAGTTGGATGGGGCTTTGAGTAACGTGGTCTAGTGAAAGGTGTCCCTGCCCACAGCAGCAGGGTTGGAAGGAGATGATCTTAAAGGTTCCTTCCCACCCAAACCATTCTGTGATTCTGTGATTCCGTGAAAATATCTGTAGCCTCTAAGATTTTGTTTGATGTTATTAATATACCAAAATTTAGATGAAACTATGCAGACTGAAAATGGTTATGGACTATTTGGTTACATCTCAGATATGTACCATCAAATTGAGAATTCCCATCCAGATAAATGCAGATTTTTCTATTAAAAACAAAAAATTAAACAAGGCCATGATTCCCACAAAACTCCATTCACCATTTAATCTGTTATAAATGAACCCACTCCAACACTGATTGTCTGCCAAATGTAATTGTTATATTTAAATGTTAATGTATAACACTTCATTTTACCTTTTTTTTTTTTTGTGTGAAGATACGTTCACAAGAAACACTTGAAAAAGCACTTAAGTTATCTCTCATAGTATCATTTATCCCCCTTTCTGAATTCCAGGCACAGCATCAGTCTGGAAGTACAACACACTTTCTCCCAAGTCATCCTCTGCATACAAAACATTTTTCCTGAGCTAATTTAGATGACTGTGCTTCTATTTAACACACGTTTCTTCAAGGCTGCATTAATTGCAAGCACTTCCTTACACGTGAAAGTGGCTTTAGTCTTTGCTGAATCTCTCTCTCTGGTCTTATCTATTGCACTGCAAATTTTCCCCCAAGACTATATCTCACTTAGGCGTCTGCCTAAATTCCTGCTAGGACTCACCTCTTATATTTTTACATCATGGTATGCTTGCCAATTTCTTGGTTTTTTATACAAAAGAATGACTAATAGGAATTACATGTAGAATTATGAAATAACAAGGCGCTTTTAATGTATCCTCCAGAAAATTTTGCAAGGACCCTCAAATACTTGTACTTGCTACTTTTAGTAGCAATCAGGGTTGGCTATTTAGAAATAATACTCTTTTAGAAGTGTATCCGTCTGAATATATCATAGCTAATTTACTTTTTTTTCCTTTTCACATTTAAAATGTATGTTTTTTAAGGAAACAAACTACTAGCAACTGATATTCATATATTAGTATCAATATTTTCAATGCCACATGTTGCCAGATTTTATAATAAAAGAAATAATCACCACCATACAACAGTTTTCTCTTTGTATTTTGCTATGTGTCATTGTGCTTGCCTCTTTTCTCCCAAAATTTTGTATGGAAATTAAAGTTATTAGGTGTTTTACTTATCTCAAATTAAAGTGACAGTTGATTGCAAAAGAGAATTGCATAACCAACACTCTTGGCTTTACATTAATCTAAACAGTTTGCATTTGCAGTCTTTATTACATAACATTTGCTAGTACTTAGATTGAACCATACTGTGTGGCTTAATTGCTTAAGGAACTAAATAAGAATATTCTCAGATTTGCACTATATTTCTGAATTTCTGTAAAAATTGCATCCTTATTATTTATTATTTGAATACATTTTAGTATACCATGGATTGTAAATGGGCCAACAATCAGAACAGCATCCTTTGTCGATATGGGTATGTGGCTAGGCAATGCACAGGAGAAAATGTAAAACTCAGCATAGAGATAAAATCAATTTTTAATGAGAAGTCAACATTTATAGAGAGTTTTCTGTTGTTGTTGCTATTATTAATAAAACTAACTATTTCCTTTTACTTGACATTCTATTGTAAATGCACTGTTGGATGATTTAATGACTCATGAAACTCTTCAAAATGGAAGCAGGGATATAATAACAAAGAACATCTCCAGTAAATCACTAAAACATAGCTCATTTGTGTTTATGGTTAACGTGTTTGTACAACAAGAACACAATATCAATATAAATAAAGATACTAAGGTTATAAAGCTTCTATTCTTGAATAAATATTTCCATAGTTTTAAATCTTCACCATGAAAATCTAGAAAGTTTTATCTACAGAAAAATACAGAAGATGAAGGGTTTGTTCAATTCTCAGCACCTTCATATTTTTTTAAAATCAGGCTAAAAGACCAGTGTGAAATATAAGCTTAAACTTCATTTATCAGGTAAGTGACAGTGCATGGGTGTGTATTTTCACTTTTGTATAAAAAATCTGGAGAGCTCCTGGTGGCTTTGCTGTGGGCTGGGCAGAGGAAGGAGCCAAGCTTCAGCCACCAGCACAACCTGGGGGGAAGCAGAGCATCCCCTCACTCAGGTGGTGGAGAAATTTCCTTGGACCTAGGCAGGGAAATATAGGGATTTCTGCCATGCAGAAAGGCACAGAAGGATGAAAACTGCCACTGCTATTCCAGCTCTGTCTTCTCTAATGATTTTAAGTTTTTCATTGAAAAACCTAAAGCTTTTAGTGTTAATCTAATAAAGCAAAACACTTTTGAGTCTAAAAATGGAGGAGCTGGAGAGGAATGGGTAATGTAAGTGTTTTTTGGGAGCTTAATGTACTTGGGTCTAGACATTTACTACAACATTTTGTTTATAATTTAAATGTTTTAGTTAAAACAGACATAATTCTCACCATTATGGTGTTTAATTAAAATGTTTTCGAATTTGCTGGTTGTACCTCATTATAAATGGCTGTATCATTACATTTGTACTGGCACATATAATTAAAAATTATGCTCTCTGTCTGATAAAGAAGTAAACTTCTGTTGCCACTAATTTAGTATTGTTTCCACATGATTTCTGAACCACGAGTTCAGAATGGATGTATATTAGAAGTCTAACATATACAAAATTGATTTTACAAAGTAATCATTTTTAATACTTCTCCTAATTTGCAGAGAATATTTTATGTAAGAGGGAATAAATTTTATGTCTTGGGGAATAAAGTGAAACTAAGCTCTATCAAAGCATTGAATTCATGGAAATGTAATAATTTTTGACTGGAAACAGTGCAAAATTGTTGTTTTTAATACCATTTAAATGGGGGTTTTGCTTTTTTCATACGTGGAGAAGATAATTTTATTTCAAGTGCAAAGAAACACAATGAAATCTTCTGCCCTGTATTGTGCAAGAGGTCAGATTATATTATACAAAGTTCTGCTGTCTGGATTTATATTAGAAATACCTTTAGCCTATAAAATTAGCTTTATTAGTTCATTGTTTGATCATTTATATCAGGGAAGATGAGCCTGGGTTTTATTCTAGGTAAAGTTTTTGAAAGAACTGCTGCATTTTGGAAATACCAGCTTTTCAGTTCTGGGAGTTGTGCTAATCCTCCTTGTACCTTAGGGACAGAAATGTCATTCTCCACTCTGAAATGCAAAGATTGCCCCCTGCACTCATGGGGCTTTGTGGGGGTCAGCAGTTGGATTACAGGGAAAAATGCAGCAGAATATTCCCAGGGGTGAGATGATACCTGCCAGGGGAAGGCAGCTGCTACAGATGGCTTTAGAGATCAGAGCAGGGGGATTGAGGTCTCTCAACTCATCTGGGACAAAGCATGCACAGAAGGGGTCATGTGTTCCCATGGCTGATAGGCACATGGCCTTTTGCATTTTGTGCTAATTATGGCTGCTCTAGATGGGTGCTTTTGTACCTGAGCTGGAGTAATCAAACCTCATGATTCAAAATACCCGATCTGCTCAAGACTTTTGTGTGAGAAGGTGTGAAGCCTTGACCAGACCTGGGCTGTTGGTACCTGAGTAGCCTTTACTAGTTCAGAATCAGGAAGGAAACCCCCCCACTTATCCTTCAGATGTAAGTGGGCAGATGGAGCCATACTCATCCCAGGCCATCACCATAGCCATAGAAATTGTTTCCTAATCTTTCCAAAAATGTCAATCCAATCACAGCTTGATTGATTTATAACAAGTTTTTTTCAGGTCATTAATTTCCTACAGCCTCCTTAGAAGCTGAGAGGAAGACAAAAGTATAATTTTTTGTAAGTTGATAAAACTCTATGGGATCTCATACACCACATGTCAGCTTGCTTGTCTGACCATCTTTCTGAACTCTGACTTGAACTAGATTTTTTTTTTTTTTAATAGAAGATACTTATTTAAAGGAATACAAGATTCAGACCACTTACAGGAAGGGTTACTTTGATTGGAGTATTTAGTATTGTGCCTTTTGCAGTTCATATTGCAGGCAGTGAAACTTTCATTTTTCATGCAGGGATTTCTTTTTTCACAGCATTTTTTTCTCACCAGCTTCAATATTCCCAGAGGAAGGGCAAGCTACAAGAGAAAATTACCTTGTTGGGTATGTAAAATCTGTACATACATGAACAAACCATCTTCCCTCATAGGAATAGTTCTTAATCCACAGAAAGATATCCTTTGGAGATTTACCTCAGTCAACTCTGTTAGTTATTTTATGGGGAGGAATTTGGGTTTTTTAAAATTTATTTCAGATAGATAATGAATAATTTATGCTTTCAGTAATTTGTTTGGGCTTGATCAAATAAGTGACATATTCTTTTGAAATACACATTTAAGAGTAAATTAAAGTTATAGCAGTCATTTTATATCCCAAAACTAGACAGAAAAGAAGATAGAAAATCACTATACTTAGTGTTTTTACTCTTGTCTGCATCTTAACCTTTATAAGCAACTTTGTACCAATTTATAAATTTTTGTATTTGTAAATAAGTGAAAGCTGGAGTAGTGAAACTTCTGTTTTAATGTTGTGACTTTATTGTTTACTAGTTTTACTTGGAAAGTAATAGTTCCTTTCCTTGCCTCAACACGTAAGATAGAGGGAGGCTGTTAGTATAACTGGGCTTGTCAGCTTTCCTATCACAACTATTGGTTCTGTTTCAGCAAAATGTTTTCCAGAATTTCCTGCCACGTCAGCAAAACTTCAGTCTGCTCTTGCTGTGGAGTTTCTTCTTATGAGAAAGTGTGAACTCTGATGAAACCTTTATAGTTCTAAGGTCTCTATCAAAACTTGCTTTATTCTTTATCCAGTTCCCTTCCCATTGCCCTTCCATTTCATAAGTATGTGTGGTTTTACCAAGAAAGTTTGGACCAGGTGGTCCTTAAGGGCTTTTCCCAATCTTCTTTTAATATGTTTGAGGAGTCATGGACTGTTTCTTGTGATGACAATCGAACAAAAATCTGGTGGCTAAGTCCTGCAATATTTACAAAAGGCAGGTAGTCCCTACAAGGACTTCATGACATCTAACTCTTGTACCAGTGCTAGGGTGATAGGATGTTAAGATGATAGGAGCTCCAGAAGAAAATCAGCTGGTTACATTAGTTATTTGCTTAACTTTTATATCTCTGAACCTGAAGGGCACAAATACTGCATTAACTTTAGGGCTTTTTTGCTACAGCTTTAGAGTTCTGTGCCAATGCTGTGTTTCATGAGGTTAATAACACTTTTATTTCACCTCGAGAATGTCTTTATTTCTTTCTTATTCACATATATTGAGACCAGCATTACCTATTCATATATATGTTAAAAAAACTAAACCAGGATAATATCATATTTCCATTAACTAATTCCCAGCACTAAGGGCAATCTAATATCTCTCTGAGTCATGTGTGTACTGAATATATATGGAAAAAATGGGATTTTGTTTCTTTATCCAGCCTTGATAGCGTACATATGAAATCACAAATAAATAGGAAATATTAAAAACCCCTACCCTGTTAACACAGTTTTGTATGCTGTAACTTTGGTGATGAGAGTCATTAGGGGAAGGATGGCACTAAAATCCTGACCAGTTTTGTTTTGGTTTAGGTTTTCTCATTTTAAATTAGTTGGGTTATTTTTAATGCCTGTGATTACTTTTCACCTAAAAATCTTCTCTACAGACCAGCCATTTTCAGTCATTCTAGATCTACCACTGTAATACTGTAAGCTTTTACAAAAGAAAATGCTCTCCTCATGCAGTTCTACAGGCCCATGGAGCATTGTTGAAACAAGCAAATGTTAAGTGTTAATCTTTATTGGTCTGTGAACTTAATCAGCCATAACCAGGAAGAGTTCATTTTTTAAATTAAATCACCATCCATTCATTACTTATGTTATCCTCAAAGGAATATCAGTGAAAGGGTCAAAGTCTGCTGGACCTCTTGCTGTTCATTTAAATTAACACATCTTCTGATCACAGGTGTACATGTTGTGCTAACTTTGAAGATTTCTACATATTAGAAAAATGGGAATTCTTTCTGAATGACAGAATGAGATCAGGATTTCTGGAGAAACTGTTTTTCTGCAGCCTGTGTTTGTGAGTAATGTGCCCATTATTTTATAGCAGCTGACATCTATGAAAATTCTGGAGCAATGAAATGTCTGTTGCAAATTGCTTTTAAAAATTATACAGGCTACTTTAATAGTGTCTGAAGAAAAATATATCTTCTTTTATTAGATTGTCTATGGCAGAACCAAATAACTGTTTAAAAACAATCTTGGAGAGGGAAATAAAAGGGAGGACTTTACCTCTGTTCATATACTTATTATATTTATAAAAATCACTCTTCGAGAAACTACAAATTTTTCTTCATTCACATAGCATTTACTTATCCCAGAGGCTTGCCAAACTACATACCAGAGCAAGGATTATTCACTTGCATATGTTCTTCTCAGAAAGTATAATTGAATTTTGTGTTGACTGTTTCCTTTTTGAAAGGCATTTTTCAGTAGCTTGTAACTTCCTAATATGTGCCGACCAGTGTTTTTAAGTTCAGGTGATTTATTATGGCTTCTTTGTTGAAGCTGAGGAAAGAATACCACAAAAAAAACCACCAGTTTGTGGGTTTGGGACCATAAAACAGATTACCATAAGGAAAATCTTGTCAATTGATTGTTTGTTTTCAGAGAACAGAGTCAAGGATACACAAGGCTTTTGTCCAGAAGATCTAAAAAGTAATTTATTGCTGTTTTGCATTATCTCACATTGCACTGATGCTGTCAGCTAACTCAATGATTGCAGGATGTTAAGGATTTTACTAAAATCATTGCAACTCTTCAGTCCCCAGGCTAAAAATGATGAATTTATATGCCAACTTCTTTTGCATCTTTAAAGATTCTCTAGAAAAAAAGAATATGTCATATCTCTGCTGTCTTCAGTCCTATTGTACCTATTTTGAATGCATGTAAGTGAAACAAGGAACCATATACATTCTTTTAAGTTTCCATGCAGCAATGGTTTTGCACTGATTATCCACTGTGTTTGATACTTTGTTAGCATGCAAAATTTCCTTCCTATTGCTGTTTCTCATTGCTTCAAATTTGTCTGTGTAGAGTCACAGGGCTGAGCCCCCCAGATGAAATGGGCAGCTGTAATGCAGTGGCATCCCTGGCAGGACATCCTGGAACCAGGGTGGATCCCACAGTCCTTTTTCCCTGGAGGGCCCTGGGTGATTGAGGGACACCAGTCAGGCCCATGTAGGCTTGTTCTGTGCACAGCTGGGTGCAGCTTGGGATCTATTTTAAACCAAGTTGCCTTTGTGGCCATGTTTGCCCTTCTATTAGAAAAATAATGTTTATTGAGTGCTGCAGAAGAGTTAAGGCAGTCCTGCCTGAGCAAGCTAATTCTGCCCCTCTTTATTATCAAAAAATTACAATATTTTCCCCATGAATAATTTATAATTTCCTTTTCTGAGAAAGCAGCGTGTGTCTTTATTGAAACATCCCCAGATGTATCTTTACTTTCAGACTTATTGCATCTAGAATGGGGCATATTTTTACTGTGCACCACATGGCCAGAGAGAGGCATCTGTACTTGTCCCATATGTATTTTAACCAATTAATATATACCCAGGCTTGACATCTGCTCTGTTCCATTGAACTAATTGAGATTATATAACATTTTCATGCAAAGGAGTAAGCAAAATAGAATTTTCTGCTTGCTACATATTCATAAATCCTCATCAAAATTGTATAAAGGGTTATCATCTTCCTTTAAAGTGATGAAAGACAACATTGCCCAGCCAAAATTCACATTAAAATTTTTGGCCATGCTAGTGCATTTGCTGATGGAAAACCAGACAAAGTTCTTCAAAACTTCCTTTCAGTCAATTCTGATGTTTGGCAGTCTCAATTATGCCTGTAGCCCAAGGCAGTCAAAAGATAAAAACCAACAACTTTAGAGGAGCTTCCAGTTAATGAATTCCAGGTTACCACAAAGGATAAGTTACTAACTAATCCTTTCCAACTGGATTGAAAATAAAAATATAATTGAAATAATTTGTTGCTGACCTCATTTAAAAGCCCTCCTGTCAGGTACACGTTATGGAAACATCTGTTACTTGCCCCAGTAGTTCATTTACACTCCTTTGCTTAAAAGTTGTAATCTTGCCAAATATTTACTTTTGCATTTTAGTTGCTAATTAACTGTCATTGCTGTGAATAGTGTATTTAGTATAAAGAGAATTACATATTCTCATCCTTATTAGTGTGCTTTAAAGCCACACCAAAAATACACTGATACTTGGCTGCTGCTTTGTATGCTTTCAGAAGTAAGTTTGTGGTTTGATTGATTAGTTTCCACCAGCAAAGAGAAGCAGCTGCAGCTCTGAATAAAATTGTGCTAATGAAGATTTCAAAGTGGTGATCAAAAGCAGACTTTGCTCTTTCAATTGTATGCTTTTCTGAAGATAAATAATTGTGCTGTTTCAGCAAAATGTGCATATCAAAGCAGCTGAATCATACATTTCAGTGGGAACTTTAGAGCATGTTTAACACATTATGATGGCTAATCTTTGTCACATTTGGTCTGTCAGTTGCAGAAGAGTAGAAAGTGATTATTTTTAGCACTGATTCATGTAGTCAATCAAGAGTCTGAATATGAAGAATTTTCTATATTTGCTCTTAGACAACTATATTTATGTGACTGCGAAGACCCACATGTCTAGATGACTAAGTGTTACCTTCTTCAACAGTTTTGGTAAAATGTACAAATCCCATTACTTCAAGAAGAATTTTGGTTTGCTGGACAGAGGTAACAAAGCTGTGTCAGGGGTTTGGGCACAATGCCATGGTCTGCCACAGGCTTTCTGGCAGATGTCCTGAAATAGTCTGACAGAATTTAATTTTTAACATGTTCAGGCACCTACAGACAAAGCCATGAACCTTCAGGAATTTCCATTTGTATGTTCAAGCAAAGGTGAACTGTTCTCAGCTCAGTTAAACCTCTTTGTATTTCTGCACTTAATTCAGAAGGCAAATTGTAATGGCCATACTTACTTCTGCAAAGCCATTTTCAGACTGCTCAGTCACTGAATCCGCCAACCTTACACAAATTCCTCCACTTTCTGAAACACACTTCTGTCACTTCTGCACTGTGGGAAAACAAAAATACCTGGGCCGTGCTTTGTCATGCTAAAACTATCAGCAATATAAATGTAAAAAAAAAATCAGATAAAACCCATACAAATAATAAAACCAACCAAAAAGTATTTTTAAAAATCCTACGTGAAGTGAACAGTTGAACTGAATTACTTGCAATGATATTTTATATAATTTATGAACTTCTTAAGTTTAAATGAGGCCAATCCACTCTTCAGGACATACAGCAAAGAACTTCTGGCAGAGCCACTCAGGTCTCTTGACAAAAGATTTTTTCTATTCAGTGGTTGTTAATTGCTTTTAGTCATGGGTTTTGTCCATTTAATCCAATATATCTGGATTTAAGGCTTAAAGTGAATTTTTTCTTGATATTACAATTTTAGTAATAATTGCATATCTGTAGTTCAGTATCCCTTTCTTGGCCACTTCTGCACTCAGCTTTGTATGTCTCAGTGAAGACACCCTGGGATCCCTCAGGTGAATTCAGTATTCTAAATGATTCAAAATGATTACAAATGTTGACAAAACAACACATCAAGCAATTTTTTTATGTTTTGTATCAGTAGAGGGTAATTTAAATGGTATATAGAAAAATCTTGACCTTTCTAAATGCTTATCAGGGTAGTAATAGGAATTATTAGTGCAGCAAATCCTTACTTTTTGTATTTATCCTGATGTTCTACATGGCTTTCACAAAAAAGATTAATTTGCTCTTTCATTTTGTCTTCCTTTTGTTTCTCTATGTTATATATCTTTTTTAACTGAGTTACAATTCAGAAAAATCACATTATTAAATCCTTGTTGCACAAAAGTAATCTTCCTGAACTTCTGTGAATTATTTTACTCACAAAGATAATACCATGACGACAGACAAGAAAAAGGTCAAACTAAGACAAAACTTCAAATTCTTTTACTAAATTTGCTTCATCTATAATATATTCAAAATCACTATCTTTATTTCCATTCCTTATCAAGTCAGAAATTAAGCGGGAAACTTTCCTTTCATTAGCAGTGTAAAAAATGCTTAGCCAACTCTGCTTTCCATTCTCTATTATTCAGTATCAAGAAATACTTTCCAATAATTCATACTATTTTATGAATTTTCAACAGCAATATAAAAATATTTTAAATTAAGTACTTCCAGAATATGCTTGAGGGATTTTTTTTGGCCCATACATTTAGGAGATCAGCCCAAATGTTACGACAGTGTCCAGACTTACAAAATAAGTTATTAGTATCTAAATACTCTACAAGCTGAAAAAGGAAGGTAGGGCAAGGAATAAATAATAAGTGCTAATTAAAAATAAAATGGTAAAGAAAATTCAATCTCATCTACACCTCCTTCAATTTTCACATAAAACATGTCCAGTTAAAACGACTATGTTGTTCACTTTTTTCTATACTCAAATCCCATTATTTCTTGCACTTTTAAAAAATCTTCATATTGAGACCTGTTTAGCTCTTGTAAGGATGCAAGCATAGAAGCATAAACTAAAGCAGTGACATCTCAAATTTGATTAATTTGATTAATCAAAATTAATTTTAGTTAATTTTTTTTATTAATTTATTTTAGGTACACGCTTAATATGTCAGATTACAATAATATAAATTGATTTATGATGAGATTAAAATCAGAAAAATAAAATAGGGTGACTGCATGTTAGAATTGTTCTCATAGTCGTCTATTTAATTATGTGTAGATATAGTTATGTATCAGTTATACATAAATATATACACAAATATTTGGTCCTATTTCATGTTTTACATTGCAGCTGTCAATTGAAATCATGCATTGCTTTAAATCATTTAAGGGCATTCATTAGAGCTCTTTTAGAGGTTTTTTTGTCTTGTAATTCTTACAAGGTTTTCCTGGATTATCTCGTTATTTCACTTGCTCTTTGCACTCTCCTCACTGTTGATATGATCTTTTTCAATGAAGGTTATTAAAAATGGACAAATTGCATGCTCTATTTTGAGAGCTATTTAAACAGAAACTCTGTTAAAATTCAGGTTGCTGACAACATATTTGCAATCAAAATGCCCACACACCAATTAGTTTAAGGAACCTTTGCAGAGATGAATTAGCAATGCAGGTAACAGTAAATGGTTTCCCCAGGGTTCTGGTGAGCACATGGTTCGCTGCTGCCAATCATGGTTTGTACCTCACATTCTGTTCTGGAGATTTTTCTGAGCACAAACATACTCTTATACTTAGAGATGGTCCACCAAGAAAAAGTCTGAGACCGCTGAGGGTAATGTGGGAATCCCTTCTGCCACTGCCCAAACTCGATACTGTGCAAAAGGTATGAACACAAGGGGTTGTTTCCTCAAATAGTCTTCAGGAGTTATCAATTTAAGCTAATTTTACTCATTGAAAAGTTGCTTCCAATTACTGTTTATAAGGATTTCATATGATGGCTTAATGTGGTAAAAGTGGGCAGGATCTTGTGAAATAGATGTGAATTGAGGCAATAGTCAAAATTCAGATTTAAAAATAATCTTAGATGACCAAGTATGATATTCATTTGACTTTAAAAGCATTTTCTAGATATGAGAAAGTAAAAATTCAAAAATATATTCAGTGATATGTCTGCTTTCCATCTTTACCCTTTCTCCATCCAACTACAACTTTCATCAAAAAAATCTTTTAAAAAAACTCCACCTTAGTGTTGAATTAAGGGAATGTTTTCATTCTACCTTCTTGTTAAGTTAAAAACATAAAACCTATTTATGTCACTAGTTTAGAATCCACTTATTTTACTTTACTGTTGTCTAAAAAGAGGATTTCATGACTGTTTTCACCCACATGTAGTTTAAAGTTTCGTTTTCTTTTATTTATCTTTCCACATACACTGTTAACCTCCAGTTTATTTGCTAAGATAAAATTTTAAAATATGAGTTGCATAAGTATGTTGGTGAGAAAATGTTAACATTTCTGCTGCTTTTCATAGGAAAAATTTATTAATGCACAGATGAAGTCACTCTGCGTGTCCAGTGAGAATTAAATTTTACATATCTTGAATGCCATAATATGCCTTATTTCTTACAGCGAGAACAAAAAAATGCCATTGAAAAACCTTCTATAGCAAATAATTCACTTCAGAAATGAAAAAACTTTTTAAAATTATATAACAGTCTGGAAAAAAACACCAGCTGCTGTAATTCCTATAAAAGAAATAGAAAAATCACACTGCATATCAGAAAGATTTTTCTTTTAAAGGTCTCCAGCCCAAAGTTCCTTTTAGCATCCCTGCATTCCCTGCCACTGAGCCACAGGTCTTGTTTCCTTGATTATCACCCTAATCTTGAAAGGATTTCTTGAGTAATCCCAACTCAGGGAATAAAGCAGAGGGCTCAGTAGAACCCTCTTCTCTCATTTATGGCATGTTCAGCACTAGAGGGTCCATGATTTCGTGTCTGTTTTCTCTGAATCTTAGTGCTAATGACCTGCACAAAATCTACATCAGAGAAAATAATTGTGGGGCAGAAAATATGAACTTTGTAGCACTGCTATATAAAATCTCAGGCCCTTGTGCATCAAAGTGCTTTTGTTCATTCCGTGATCAGAATAAGAGTAGGAGCTGAGAGTGTTACACACCATCAGCAAGACTCTTGACATGGTGCTGAGAACTGTTTTTTTTTCCTCTCAGAAAATGCGTCATTAGTTAATTCCAGAGTACAAGACAACCTTCATTATTATTTATAGTTTCAGATTTCAGACTCTGTAGAGATTTCTTTAATTTCCATACCTTATGACTGCAGTTAGAGAAAAGCACCCCATTATCCTCATTATTCCTGGGCAGACAAAGCTGTAGGAATGCTAATGATCAAAAGCAGAAATCTCACAACATGTCGCATAGTACTAATTATATTCTCATTGTCTAAATTTCTTTATTTTTTTTATCCTCAGACATTTTACATTACTAAGATGTTTTTTCTCATTTTTTTTTTTAATAAACGACTTTGTGAATGTAAATCTTGTCTGTGCTGTATTAAACACTTGCTGAAACAGATGAGAACACAGGCCATAGGAAATAAGAGAAGCTTGCTAGAAAGTTAGTGCCACCAAAATGACTGGAGTTTCTTCTTAAAGGAATGTCCATAATTACTGAAGTGAACATGAAAGTAGTACTGCAGTTAAGTAGAAGGCAGATGCAGGAGCCAGGTTTTCCAGTGAAATTTTGGCTTAGTTCACTTCTCATCTCACTTGCTCTTTCCTGCCATAGCCTGAGATCCACTCTGACAGTCACTTCTTGAAAGCTGGGTTCAGCTTCCCAGCTGTGCCTCATTTCAAGAGTCTCAGGTGCAGTGACACTGCCTGCAAAAGCTGTGTTGGTATAGACACTCCCCTGGGGAAAACAGAGCAAAAGGTGACTTTTTTCACTTCCCCTTTAGAAGCTCTAATGAGATAGGATATCTGGGAGAATGCAATAGTTAAATTTTTCTGAGTTGAAGAAAAAAAAATAGACATCTTTTTTTGAAAGAGTTCCTTAGGTTTTACTTACACGTGATTAAAAAGTATATTCCAATATTACTATTTCTGCTAGTTATTATTTTCCAACCCAATTCTCTTACCCTGATACAAAGCGGGACTAATGACTAAACACAGACTCTCCCTTTCCACTTCTGTATCCAGGGTCCATGCCAAAAGGGTGTAACATCTCTTGTGCAGTTTCCATATGCCACAGTTTAATCCTGATTCAATGTGACAGCAAGACCCTTTTCCTTCTGTCATCTTATTCTGCCTGCTGATGTCTCTTTGTATCCCCAGCCCACCTTTCCTTCACAGCAGTTCTGTGAGCTATGTAGGTACAGAGCATTGCTTGCATCCAGCCCTGCAGCTGGAGGAAGGTACAGGTCTTTTCTGATCATGTCTGTGACAGAAGGACATGGTAATGAATTCCAGAGACCATCAGATTTTTTCAGTTAGTTTGCAATGCTGGGGCTTTTTAATGTATTGTTTTGGCTTTTTTTTTTTTCTTTTCATTCTACTGGGTATCCAAAATCCGAACAGCATGTCTGATATCTTTGGTTGGTGCCAAATTTGTGCTTGTTTCTGGCTGCAGAGCTCATTACCAGACATTTGATAGGAAAAGTGTTTTCCAACAAGGGCCTCATTATAAAATATGTTGTCAGAAAATTCCTAGTTACTGATTTTTTGCTGGCATAAAAACAATAAGGTCAGCATAAGTGCAAGCATAAGAGTACATGTTTTCTTTCTTTTTTATACCTTGAAATTTTCTTGACAAATTTTCATTTAAGATTTGCATTTATTCATACTTTATATGGCATTATGACTTAAATAAAGTACAGTGTATATCTCTACAGCATGGAGAGAAGACCTCAAGCATATAAGTGAGTGGTTAACTGAATTTGTGGTGCATTTGTTCTGAAGGTTTTTTAGGACACTAGCTTAGGCATGTGACATATCTTGCTTCTCAGTATTACCAAAGGCATCCTGTGTCACCTTGAGTGCATGAATCAAAGTTTCTGCACCTTAGTCTTTACCTACAAAGCAATTATTTTATACCTCATGTGTGAGATAAGGGAGTATTGATATTATGAAGTTCCCTGGTCACAGGGTAACAATATCTGATTCTGTTTTAAATATGAGCTATTAATCCCTTTTCTCATTCTGGTGGGCTCGAAGTGTTATAGTGATAGCTCAGCACTGAGATCCAACATAGAGAAAATACTGGTGACTATCCAGTGGTGTCACGCTGTTTAATTGTCTGTAGCTGGGGGTTCTGCAAACAGGCAGCACTAAACCTGTCTACAGACCAGAACTGTCATTTTTAAACTTATCTCTGCCTCTTCCTTTTCCATTTCTTAGGTTGCCTGTTCTCTCCCTTCATCCCTACATCCCTCCTGAACGTCTCTTTCACAGCATCTCACAGTGGTTTTGACCCCCTGTGGGTATCCCACACTCCACCTCTGCCTTCCCAGTCCCACCAGTCCCAGCTCTTGGTTCTCTGTGCAGTGTCCCACCAATGGTGCTTTATTTCAAGCCTTGCAGACATACATGTTGGTGTGCTGCTGCCCTCCTGCCAGCCCCCATGCTTCCACAGATGTCCTGTGCCCTTCTTTGGATCCTCTTTGATGTCAGGGAACATAAACAAATATGTCCCTCTCACTGCTCTGTGCTTGGAGAGTGGATGGACCCTGGGAGCCATTCCTGTGCATGCAGCACCATAAAGAGCTGCTTTTGCTTTTTGTGACTTGGGCTGATAGGAAATTTTGTTTTGCTCTCAGTTCACCTCTTGTTATTCTCATATTGTCAATTATCTTGGAAAGATTATTCCGTTAAATTCAATCTGTGCTAAACAAAGGGAAACCTCACGGATCTTTGGATGGTTGGACAAGGTCTGCATTTTTTCATTCAACTGTAAGTGTGTGAATGCACACATAATTTTGAGATTTATTTTTTAATTAGGTTTGTAGACTTTTTATGCTTCGGAGAAGATTGGTCCCTTTGTAGATCCTTCTTTTCATGGAGTAATTCTTTGTTGTTTGGTTGTTGCTTTTAATTACCAGGAAAAAAAAATGTGAACATGACTCAGTATATCCATCTGAGTAGAATTAATCTCCTGGTTATGAACCTGCTCAAAATG
>VWZS01004853.1:0-47231 GCA_013397075.1 Rhabdornis inornatus
GCCGCACCGCGCTCTGCGCGGTCTGCACAGCCCCGCCGCGATGGACGGCCGCCAGAGCTCGGCCCGCCGCTCGGGGGTCAGCAAAAGAGCGTTTGTCCCCTGAGCAGTCACGCCAGCAAGAAAAATAAACGCAAAAGGTTGTCGCAGCGCAAGCTGGCGGGGAAGAGAGGAGCTAACCCACCGGGCAGCTTGTACACACACATAGTTGAGTACGCGGGATTCGGGGATGTCCGAATTAGTACAGTGCTCACCTTTGTGAAACGCGTGTTGTTTTGCAGCAGAGTAAGGACTTCCGATAAGCAATGCTGTCTACAAAAAGCACCAAAAGAAGCATTTAGTTTGCTGAGATTCCTGAGTAACTGCGTTTGCTAATTTTAGAAGAAATCATGGGTTAAATCGACCCAGCCGTGATCATAGCTGCCAAGTTCTGGCAAAAATTTACATAAACAAAATCTCAAGTTTAGAATTCTTTGGAGGGCGTGAAAAGTAAAATTGTAAATATAAGCTAAGAACTAAGAAGTCCTTTTGCTGTTGGAATATAAAATCATCTTAAGTTTTATTAATCTTCATACAGCATCCTATAGAACTGACATCTGTATCTTCTCATTTGTCTTAAAACTACTGTCCCATTCTAAATAAACCCTATGGAATGCATTTTCTTTCCCTGGTTTGTGAAACTCTATATCCATAGGAGTAAACTATAAATACCTAACATCTATATGACCTATTATTAGCAATAATGTCTGGTCTAGACATTTGAGAGGACATGGTACTAAACTAAATTTTGCCCTAGAAGTTTCAAAGTCAAGTGATTCATTCACCCTGCAGTATGATGGGCTTTGGCTATTACAAAATCTCTGTTGAATTTTGGCTGCTAATTGAAAATGTGTTTTAAAAATTTGAAATGTGTTTTAAATGTCCACAAAAGAATTAAAGTATTTTGATGGAAAAGTTGACCTCACTAGAGAAGGAAGAATGAGACTCATAGATTTAATGAGCTTCTCTGTTTTCTCTGAGTTCGAGATGTCATTAAAGGCATCTTTATTTTTCTTGATTAAAGAAAAGTCATACCAGAATAAGCTCACTTATCACTGGATATCAGGATTATGTAAGTGATGACACCTTTTCATCTTGCTGAGGTGTGATGCAAATGGAAGATCACATCTTTGGCCAGAATAAACCCAGAGCATGGCTGCTTTTGGAGCTGTGTAGCAGGAGCGTAAGGCTCACAGCATGTATTCAGCCAATAAATAGTTGAAAAAATTTTGCAACACTTTTTGTAATTACAGTATCTTGCTTCATGGTTCAGAGGTGGAGTTCCAGTAAAACTCGACATGACTGGAATTGTGAACCTGATATGCTTGTGTGGCTTCCATTAAATTCATAATGCAATGAAAATAATGCAAATCCTGACAAATTTAGCAATTTTACTCTGGGTGCTCTCTGTAAGATTCTTGGTAACTATTAAGTTTGGCTTCACATATCACAAAGTTACATTCTAGTGCTCTCCATAGGGCTGATATATGTATGAGCATCAGAGCAAAAGAGGGGAGAGTTTTCAGGTGTAATGTCTTAAATACAAAAGTCAATGCTTGCAAGGTACTTAGTTACATGTATATATGTAGCAACTCCTTTCACAATATTTTTTTTATTCCAGGAGTGCCACGGGTGTACTTGACAAAAAAAATAAAGCAAAAGCATTTGATCTTTATAGAAATACAATGATGTCAAAGCAGTAAAGTCAAGAAAACACTACAGTAGGAGCTTCCACTCACAGAACAAGATGCATTTTCATTCTAGAATAGTATTTAAGACACCCCTACCCTAAGGCAGACATAAAATATTATCTGAATTTAACAGCCCCATAATTACATTGGTTGACAGGGGTAAACTTTTCTAAAGCTAGTGATTGTAAAAAATGCTTTATTTGGGTTCCAACTGTAATAGAAGCATGTTTTGAAACCTAAGTAAATATATGGCCTTTAAAAGAACATTCAGACCCCTGTGAGAACTTGTCCTTGCATATTCCCTGAGATGCCTGAATGGACATGATGAAGAAGCAGAAGAAAGTGCCAGAGAAATGGGGGGAAAAAGCATGAAAGTTAGAGCACAGGTTAGGATTAAAAGTGCAGCTCTGGAAAAAAGCAGGAGTGCGTGAGTTTAGTTAGGCACCTGTCACAGTCTCAGTGGAAACACAAACACATGCAGGTCTCTGCAAGCACTTTACTGGGTTCTTCACACTGAGAAGAGGAAATCCTGTATCTTGAACATTTCATAATTACCAACTAAAACATAGCCCAGACCAAGTAAAAAATAGAAGTACATCCAAGAATCACCCAAGACACAGAAAACTTACATGATCCCTTGGAAGTAGTGAGGACAGTTTAATGTTTTACTCGGGAGTATGTTGACTGTTTCCTTCTGTGGCTTTTCATGTCTTTTCATTCGCCCTTAACTCCTACTCCCATCAGCGTGAAAACAATGCCCTGTCGTGTAATTCTTACTTCGTTTTCCATGCTCTGTTATGGTTACAAAGCAAGGGGGTGGAGATTGTTTCTCAGGGAATTTTTAAGCAATTACCAGGGTTTGATTTTGTAACAGACAAATAAACCATGTTTATCGTATGTGGTAATAGTTCCTCCTTCTGGCATGCACTGTATACATACACAGTGTTCTGTTAAATATGCACACCAGAAAGGCTTTGCTTCGCTTTGGTGAATGTGGTGAACCTCAGGACCCTGGCAAACCTTCAGTGTTTTCTAAGAGGTTCTCCAGTCAAGCAGCTAGAGCCTGTAAATCTTCCCTGAGTTTGTAACTGCTCAGTCCTTGATCTCCTTCTACTCTGACAACAGGTAATTCCTTAGCCAAACATTCAATTCCATATTGGTTGTTTTATTTTTGCTATCACTTGGGGTTTTTTTTCTTTGATGTGTAAAGTTGGTTTTGTTCTGGGAGGGTAAGACTCTCTTTTGCTTTGTGTTTACTTTTCCAAATCACTAACATTTACTGGTTTCTGTCTATTACCTTCTCTCCATTTTTATAACTCTGAAGAACTTGCAGGTAAATCTTGGAAAGACAGAGTGTTTGGAGAACATATCCAATTGTGATAACCAACTTTACATTTAAAGTTGCAATTAAAAAAAGAAGCTTAAACTGATTTTTAATAGGCACGTTTGCACAGAAAAGTGCAAGAATCCACACAGTCTTATCTCTGGCAATCACTGTCCCCAGGCACACATATGCCCCATGAGAAAATTGTCATTCCAGTGCTCTTTCATTTTATGTTCAGTTTAAGCTGGATCAGTTAAGAAGTTATTGGCTATTAAGTACTCATTCCATGTAGGATTCTCACGTGTATTGTATTTTTCAGAATAGCATGCAGCCAGTATCTATTAAATAGTTTTAATGTATGTTTTCAAGAATACCTTTTAGATCCCAGGAGGTATCAGATACACTTTCAAGACTTATTTTAGGACAACATCCTTGCCTAGCCTCCACGTGAAAAGCACATTTTGCAGTAGTAAAGTCTGATCCTCCTGTTTGGCAGGCAAGAGTAGGAGAATAGTCTGGTGAAAGGGGCTTCAAGTAGCCAAGACTTATGGAAGCTGAAAGATTTTTTTGGATTTAAGAAAATTAATTACCATTTATGTTTCTTATGAAACTGAGATGGCAAGATCATGCAAATGGAGGAAGTTTAATGGTGATCTCACAGGCTATTAATTTCATGATAAGCACTGAAGTGTCATATTACCATTTAGGATACTCTGCTGAAAACTATTATGTCTTGCTGTGAAAAAACCAAAGCAAAACAATATAGAAACGGAGACCTTTTTTATTAGAATAAAATGCAAAATAAAATTCATGTTTTTATTTTTTGTTTTAGAAAACTTATTCTTAAAGAAAGGCATTGCATTTCTCATTGCAGAGAAAGTGGAACCATTTTTTTCAATATTCCTAGAACAATCCCTCTCACACCCAACTGACATTTTCAGGATAACTTTTTCTTGCAAAATTATTTTTGCTTGATGAAAGTGCCTTTCCTATTTGTTTAATTCTTGTTAATATTAAAATTTATTTATTTACTTACATAAGCATCATACTATTAAAATCAAAGTAGATAAGGAATGCTTTTCATTCCAAAATGGTCAAAGTAGAACTTGTTGTTTCTTTTTTAAAGAAAAAGATTTCATTTTCAGAAAAAATATTTTCAATTTGTAGGACAGATCCCGTATGTTGTATGCTGGGCTCCTCACTGCAAGAAAGATGTTACTGGAGAGGGTCCAGTGGAGGCCACAAAGATGATGCGGGGTCTGGAGCATCTCTCTTGAGGAGAGACTGCAGGGGCTGTGCTTGTTTAGTCTAGAAAAGACTGGGAGGAGGTCTCATCAGTGCACGTAAATATGTCAAAGGCGGGTGTCAGAGGATGGAGCCAGACTCTTTTTGGTGGTGCCCAGCAACAAGACAAGGATCAGTGGCCATAAACTAAAACACAAGAAGTTCCACCTCAACTTGAGGCAGATCGTTCCACTGAGGGTGGCAGAGCACTAAACAGGCTGCCCAGGGAGGTCATGCAATCTCCCTTTGTCTAGACATTCCAAACCCACAGGACAAGTTCCTGTGTCACCTGCTCCAGGTGACCCTGCCTTGGCAGGGGTGTTGGACCAGATGACCTCCAGAGGGCCCTTCCAACTCTAATGACTGTGATTCTGTTACCTTCATTAACACATAGCCTTGCTAAAAGAGCTTTCTGAATTTCAGTGGGGAAATCCGAGAACGCGGAATTTTCTTGGCGCGCTCGCTGTTCTCCTACAGGAGTAGCCCACCGGGAGGCGAGAAGCGCTCGTAGTGATCCTTGCAGGAGCGAGGAGCCGGAGCGTGAGGGGAGCCGGGCGGGCAGTGAGGGCCCCGGTGTCCCTGCGCCCGGCCGGCCGGGGGGTGGCGATGGAGCCCCGCGGGCCGGGGTGTGGAGGTGGAGCCCGGCGGGCAGGGATGTGGCGATGGATCCCTGCAGGCCGGGAGATGGCGATGGAACCCCGCAGGCCGGGAGATGGCGGCGGAGCCCGGCGGGCCGAGCGGGTCGGCTCCCGCCCCAGCGCGGCTCAGCCCAGCCCGCGGGCACGCGTGGGCTTCCGGGGCCAGCAGGGACCGGCCGGGTCAGCCCAGCCCATTCAGTTTCCTCCGGCGGCCCGCGGAAGGTAAGCGCAGCTGGCGGCCGTGAGTGTCGGACACCTGTCCGTGCCAAGGGGCTCCGCGGGGCCGGGTTTCTCCGGCGTCACGGCGGGGGAAGGCGCGGGTCGGGGCGCGGCTCTCGGCAGCCGGCCCGGGGCAGGCGGCTGCTGTGGGGCGTGTGCTGCCACAGCCCGACGGAGCTGCCGCCCGTCAGATTAGGAAACACACTGAGGTGCTTGAGCGTGGCCAGAGAGGGGCAGCGAAGCTGCTGAAGGGTCTGGAGTATAAGCCCTGTTAGGAGCGCCTGAGGGAGCTGCGGGTGTTTAGCCTGGAGAAAAGGAGGCTCGGAGAGACATTATTGCCCTCTACAACCACCTGGAAGGAGGTTGTATCCAGGTGAGGATTGGTCTCTTCTCCCCGACGACTAATGACAGGGCAAGAGGACATAGCGCTGTGCCAGAGGAGAACATCAGGCTGAACATCAGGAAGAATTACTTCACAAGAAGGGTTATTAGACATTGGAATAGACTGCCCAGGAAGGAGGCTGTGGAGTGGACATGACACAGTGCCATGGTTCTTACCATGGTTCAAATTTGTGCTTAGTTGACAAGGTGGTGTTCGGTCATAGGTTGGACTCGATGATCTTAGAGGCCTTTTCCAGCCTAATTGGTTCTGTGATACTGTGAAAGAAATACACTGTGCTGGCTGGGCGTGCACTGCCCTGGGTGAGGGCACTGAGCAGCTGCTGCAGGGCTGAGCAAGCATGGGGCACTCACCAGCCCCGTGCTGCTCTCGGGTTGTTGGTAGGGACCTTGTCACGGACTACCTAGTGCAGCTACTCTATAGACTCACCTTTGAAATAAGAGCCTGAGTTTAAAACAAAGAGCCCGTTCAGATAGGTGTGAAACATCATGTTGAGTCTTGTCATCTCCCATGTTCCTCACAATGAAATGCCTCTCTGAAATCTTTGTGAGTGGTGCCTGCCCTGGGCATCACAGCCCACAGCGTGGACCAGTTAATACATGTAATTTTGGCTCCCCCTTTCTTCCCTGAAGTAGCCCTAGAAATTATGGGGTTACCATTCATAGGTGCAGAAGGAGGCTTTTTATTGAAAGCACAGTATATGAAGTTGACAACTCTCATATTTGAAAAACTTAGCTATCTTCTTGCATACTGCTTCTTTATCATCCCATTAGAGGTGTTCAAACAGTGAGATTTTTTCTGGAGCTTAATATTAGAATTTTTTCTGTAAATGAATAAATTGTCCATAACATTTATTGTAGAAGACAAGTAAGTTTTTTGAATATTTGATCCTTGCAAACCACATTGATTTAATCTTGCATTATATAGGTATTTAATTGAAACAGAACAATATAATTAGGGAATTCTTCCCAGAATATACACTTAATTGTTACACTAAGAATGACATGTAAGATTGAGAAAACAGCAGTATTACAGAAAATTACAAGAAAGTTACATTTCTTCAGTAAGCAGATGGAAATAAAGTTATTTTTTTGGGATGACAGTTGTCTTTCCAAGACAACTTGGGCCTTAAAATATTGGAAAACTTTTACATTCCTCGGATAAGAGATAGCATGTCTGCTAGGTATGAATATTAATAATTCAGTTACATAATATTTTGATGACATCAACTCTGTCTCTTTTTTCATTCTTGCCAGTATAGCTTTCAGCTTTCATCCCATGTGGGAAATGTACCATGAGGCTGCTTAAGGGGCTAAATATTTTTGGGGTTCTTCATTGTGTTGAAGCAGTAGCATAGCTGAATAGCTTATAATTCAGGAGAAACATGTACTTGGGACAATATAGGAGGCCCAATGGAAAACTGCAAATCTTTATACTCTTAATTTATACCCATTCTTTTTCCTTTATTTTACTTATTTTCCTCCTGTGACTCAGCTGTTTTATCATCATGAAAAAGACAAGCACTTTTAATCTGTTGCAGCAGTTAGAAACTGTTCCCAGTGATTATTTTTATGCTGCCATTTGCACAAGTAGGCTTTGTGAGTAGATAAGAATAAGAAAGCAGATAAGAATAAGAAAATTGGAGTCATTTTTGATTGACACAAACCTCTTTAAAGTTTTATGCATCTTTCTCATATTTTATGTCATTATTTTTCATTAAGTGACAAGAGTGAGGAAAATTAAATTGCTCACAGATTAAGGAAGATGGTGTAGAGCTGTGAGCTTTCCTCATATAATATGGGTTTTCAAACTCACATTTTTTCAAAGACACAGTGATTATTGTAATTTTTGCGGGTGTCTGAGAATAAAGTGCAGATTGGTGTGAATGCAATGCTTTATTTAAGTTTTTTTTTTACCAAGGGGAGAGGAGATTATGTTGCTTCTATTACTTAGAAAAGCTTTGCTGCCTGAATATCTAGTGCATGTGAAGCAGACATTGCTTGAACTTCATAGCTGTGTAACTGACCCCAAAATAAGTGCAGGAAGTGGTTTATACAGTAATATTATGAATGCCAAAAAGCATTTAGGTCAATAAATTGTTGCATATCTTTTCTGTTTGACTCTGCCCTTCACAGTCACTTTAGCCTTGAGTGCCACCATTCTCAGAAGGTACTTTCTGAAAAGCAGAAGTGCCCTCTATGTTAATAAAGTGCCAGACCATGCAGCACACTGCTAGGTAAAAATCACAAATTAGATGTTTGAATTACTCTAGAAATAAATGAGTTTCCTTCTTGTTTTTCCCTAGCAGCGCAGCTCTCAGGCATGGAATATTGCAACTTTAAAACTCTTCGGAATCTGTTTATTCTTTTGTGTAATTTTTTAGAGGATGTTTGTAACTGAATTGGGTTTTTTGGAAATACAGATGTGGTTTGTGATAGGCTTGCCTGGTGGGTCCCATGGAATCCAGGCTTCAGATGATGGCAGTGAGGATAGAAGTAGTGCAGTAATTCTGGACAGCACACTAAAGTGGCTATTTCTTGGACCTCCAATACATTAAAAAAATTAGAAAGGTTTTCAATTACTTGCTCATATTTTAATTTCTTTATGATTGGGCATACTGTGCTAGGTCATGATTCAGCATTTAATTGTAGTTCCTGACTTACCTGTCTTAAGTTACACACAACTCTGTGTTGCTGGTAAGTGATAAACTGTATCAGGTAAGTGGATGATATCTGCTGTAAAAAATACACTCCTTGCAACATGTTCATTTTTCTTCCTGGATGAATATTGGACTTGCAAGTGTCAGTATGATATCTTGACTTTTTACCTTTGTACCTAGCAGAAAGAGAAGTAGGCAAGCCTAAAATAGCAAGCGCAGCTTCTGCTGAACGAGAGCACTAGCAGACTACAAGGAAGGAGACAATGTCTTCTGAAGCAGTCCAACAGGGAAGTCAGACACCTCCAGTAAAACAACCTGGATGGGTAAGCTGGGTTCCCTCCCTTATATTTTGATGTTATTGCTAATGAATAACTAGGATTTTGCCTCAGTTGCTCTTATAGAAGAGAAAAATAGGTGTCTGTTATCTAAAGTGTATAGATGAAGAGAGGAAAGGACAGTGTGTTATTTTTCCTGCTTCACTGTTCTCAGAGAGCTAGGAGTTGTGAATCTTAAAGCTCTGATTTATGCCCTGAGTTATGAGCTGGCATAGCCATGGTGTCTGAGTACAAGTCCAGTACAACCTGTCCCCATCAAGTTGAACATGTTCAGAAGGGGAGAAGGGAACAGTATGGCACAAGAATCTGGTCTACAGCTCTACAGAAGATGAACATTCTCCTCTGATAGAGAAATCAAGGCGTTTAAATGCCGTGTGACTTTTGCTAACCAGTCACTACCAGAGGGCAGCAATATTAGGGAGATCTGCAAGGAAGGGATGCAAGTGCCAGCAGGGTGGCAGGGGCTGGGGCCTCACGTACAGGGAACACAGTACCACAGTACCCAAAAAGAGGAGGGCAGATCCAGTGATGTTAACCAGGGTCAGCCTACAGCCAGTTCAGTGACTGCCAGGCAAGTCTGATGCTAAGCCAGGCAATCAGGTTAGCAAGGCAAGGATCTCCATGGCATACCTACAACACAGTTAAGGCAAGGGCCTGAGCTTATATACAGCTCCTGAGCTGAAGGGCAGAGGCCCTGGGCAAAGCTTCTTGCTGTTGTCTCTGAGCTTTTCTGTTTTCACAGCAGTGTAACTTGATGTTACACAACTGTGCCATGTTAGAGCTGACTCTGAGCCCAAGCAACTAAACACCTGGCAGGGTGTGTATTGAGGCAGAAAGGTTGCAAAGCCTGTTGGTGCACTTGGGGCTCTGACATGAATTTCCTTATCTTTCAGTCAGCCTGTTTGTATTTTACTGTATTTGCTATGACCTGCTCTGAAACCAGTTTAAAGTGGTTCTCTATGGTCTAGAGCGGAGCCAATTCTGTATTGTTCACCCAAGCGGCACCACCATTAACTTCTGTGGGAGCAGTGCTTGAAGAAAGGCTGAGATATTAATTACCTGGAATATGAAATGTGTGTGGCTGTGGACAATAAATGCATTTCCTTATTATGGCTGTAAAATCATGGATCAGTCAGGCATAAGATGATTCATGTTATAGATGTTGTAGATGAATGTGCTCTTTTTTCCAAGGCATTGCTTGTTCTATGATGTCTAGTTTTTCTTTCAAGAATACGTGTGTTTGAAGATACTGTGTTTTTACAGAAAAATGTTAAAATTTCAATTAATTTTAATTTAATGACAACTCCTTTCACTTGGCTTTTCTTGCTGAGCACAATGTCATGGTGTGGAATTGGAATATCCCTTGGATCAGCTGGGGTCAGCTGTCCCAGCTGTGTCCCCTACCAAATTCTTCTACACCCCCAGCCGATTTGCCGGTGGGCAGCCTGAGAAACAGAAAAGGCCTTGACTCTGTGTAAGATCTACTCAGCAGTAATTAAATATCCCTGTATCGTGAAGACTGGTTTGGTCATAAATCCAAAACCTAGCACCATACCAGTTACTATGGAGAAAATAAACTCTTGTCCAGTCAAAACCAGTACACCCATTTATCTAATATGGTGATGACACTTCAAATGCTAACACTGTCTTTTCTTAAAGAAAGAAAAATAATATTCTTATGTCTACATGTCAATACCCTGGATAGTAGAATGCAAGGGAGAATACTGTCACTTTTCCCTTACAATTACAGTGAGTGAAAAAAGAGCTACCTTAAAGAAGTCTGTTGGAGGCATGATTTGTGTTAGGGTGAAGCCAGTATGGTTGAGTTCAGTTAATGCCGTGGATATATTTAAATGCCTCAGAGAGAAAGGTCTACTAGTGGGGAGTCTGGCACAGTTTATGTTGAACCTCTTCTAAATACTTGCAAAATCTGCTCTTGTTGAACTGCAGTTGACTTCTGTACAGAGCAGAACTTGATTTTTGAAAACTGTCGCTTTGCCTTTATTTCCTGTCATTTCTTTCTGGGAGAGGTAATGTAGCTCATGAGAATGAAATGATTAACAAATATAAAGCAATATGCTTCTGGGGTAAGAAGCAGCTGAGCAATTTTAGGAAAGTAAAGACTTACAAGACAGATGGTTTAAACTTAAAACCTATGTAGTTTTTCTGTTTCTGTGTTGGGGTATCAAGATTTCACAGAATAAGGAGTTTTGCGTGGAGGTTTTTGTATTTTATTTGTTTTCTAAATAATTTATCTTCTTTAATTGATTTTTTTTTCTTCGTGTGAGATTAAATTTGGTAAACTAATCCAGGTGTATGCTTTCAGCCAATGTTATTTTGCCCTATCTCCCAAATCCAAGACAAAGAGATTGCAAGGATCCGTAAAGAATGCAAACAGGAAGGTTTCTGGTACAGAGGTGAGTGATCCAAAGTCATTCTTCCCACACTTACCACACATCTTGATGTATGCATGCAAAACTTTCTGCAGAATGCTTTTTTGTTGGAACACTGTTTTGGGTTAACTCTGTCAAGTTAAGCTTTGTATTCTTAAAGGTTTAATTGAATTATTTGCATAATTGTTGTAGGTAAAGGTAGTTGGATTGAGGTCTTGTTTAATATGAACTTTAGCAGTTGTAGAGTTCGTTCTATTGTTGAAGTCCATTATTTCAGCCACCTTAGGGATGTTTTACTTTGTTACATATTTATCCTTGCCTTTGAATGGAAGGCAGGCATGGCTGTATGTCTTTGATTTATGAAATTCTTCGTATGTTAGGACATATAAAAGATCAGTGCTTGGTGTTTTAGTGCCTTTCCTTCCACACTTTCAGCTTGTATCTAAATTACATATTTTCTGAATGGAGAATATTGAAAAGGGTTTCAGCATTTCATTGGGGCTACTGACATTACAAGTGTTGCAGTAGTCAGAGGAGATATTCAGATTGTGGAGATACTCAGATTGTGGAAATATATATATATTGCATTAGCTCCAGATGTTACAGCATGGCTGATCTCTGGCACTGCATGAGGACATCTTTGTTTTGAAGAGAACATAATCTGAATTAGCAGATGTAGTAGATGATTAAGACAGTAGGCAAAGTTAATGTTTAGAAATGTGTTTAACATTAGAAACAGAAAATATTTAATGTATAAGAGAGTATTTACCAAATACGTAACAAATTTTGGCTGATACCAGCTACTCTTCATTTTCACAGCTCTTCCTTTATCTCTTGGGAGCATGCTTGTCACCCAGGGGCTAATCTCAAAAGGTAAGGTTAAAAAACCATCATTACTGTTTTTCAAGATCAATACCTTCTTGCTCATTACTATCATGGCTATGGTGATTTGATTATTATGTGTACATCGCCACAGTCATTCTTTTGCAAGAACATGAACTGAAAAGAGAATTTGCAGATCCAAAGACCAGTGGCTGGATTTTGTCACCGTGATCACATGTACTTGAGTAGAGTCTTCACTGAGGCAGCTCGTAGGGCAGAGCATTGTACAACCCAGCAGGGGCATTAGAGTTGGGTACTGTAGCTCTAACTGTTGTTTTATTTGAAAATGCTGGCAATGTTCTTACAGTGACCATGTATCAATATGACTACTGCTTTGGTGCAAAGGGACAAGGAGTACTGCCAAAGTGAGAAGACAGAGAGCTTTCTGTAGAGATGGCTCATGATCTGCAGGCTAACACAAAAGAAAATTGTATTCTGTTTATGTGGTGGATGAGCCTGGTTCTACACATGGCACGTTCAGTTTCCCTGCTGGGGGGTCTTAACTATGTATAAGGTTGAGGTTGGTGTTTTGGGGAAAGAGTGAAGGGCATCCACACTGAAGTCTTCTAAGCTATATCACAAGAGGCTGATGCGGGTTTCCTATTCCATCCTTGAGCTATGAGCTTGTAGGGAGACAGGGAGGGAAGGAGTAAGAGTGTATCAGAGAAGGATTGCACATTCAAAAAAGGGTGAGCAGTGATAGGAAGGGCACTGGGGCTGTCTCTGTAGCTAACATGCCAGCCGTTGGCAGCAGGTACTCTTCTCAGTTTCTGTTCATTGTACTTGGATGTTTCTGATCAGCTGTGAAATAACAAATACCCTTATTAAATAATCATTACTGTGTGTCAACAATTGGAGGGGGGTGATTAGAAACAAACAACACTTTTGTTCCTTCCTCCCCAAGAGACCCAATATAAACTTGAATAGATCACAGTGGGCAAAGGTCCTTGTGCTTAGCACAGGCTGAATACTTCTCTGTCTAAATACTTTCTTCTGATGGCTGCACACAGTACCCTGCCTCTAGAACGTGTTGGAGCTTCTAAGCCTCATTATTACTGTCTGAATGCATGTAGCAGTGCAACCAGTGCTCATTTCCCTTCCCTTTGCCATGGTAATCTTGCTGTGTGGAGCCCTTCTCCACAGCATGGCATTCCTCTGCCAGACATATAGTTCTCAGAGGAAAACCAGATTCACCTCCTGAGATTAACTGGGGGAATGTGGATTTTGGTGGAAAAACTAAAGATAATTTTTTGCTTTCCTTGTTTAGCACACTGTGTTCTCTTAAAGGCCAAAATGTGTGATGTTTCCTCTCCAGAGGAGAAGGCTAGATACCAGTTGTATAGTTTTAATTGATAGCCATAGAAAGCTACCAAAGAGCTACTTGTCACAGCACAAGGACCTGGACCCTGTGTAAGAGATTTAATTTTGCTATTTTATATACAGGGTTGGTTTGTGCTGAAATATAAGCCACCATCACTTCCTCTGCAGTGCTGCAGGTGTCACCAGTGGCAGACATGCTGCTTTCATGTTGGTTTACACTCTGAACTCCTGCCTGAACTGAATCCTGCAAAGTCCAGATTCTCTTCCTTCTATGACTCTAGGACTGCCCCAAAACATATGCACTAAGAACTAGTGGAATAGAAATGTACTGTGTACATTTTTGATGTACTGAAAGTCTGAGTTAGTAGACTTCATACCATCCTCACCTTAAAAAATGCAAAAGCTGTAGGAAAATTAGTGCCCTGGTTTTGAGTGCTGGTGAGTTCCTCAAGTGAATAAGCTTTCTATTTCCTTTTATTGTAGGCATTTTCTCAGCAAGTCCAAGATTTGGTCCATACCCCAAGATGGCAAGTAAGTTGTACCCAATTCTAAAAGGAAGGAAAAGGTTCTTTACGGGCAATATGCAGACCTTTGATGCACCTCTCTAAATTTCTTTCAAAATTTTCTTTTTTTTGGAATTTATATGTTACCCCAGCAGATCAGGAAATCAGATTTCTGATGTGTTTAAAAATAAATGTATGAAACAAGATTCTTCTAATGTAAATGTAAGTAGGAGCTTACATTTATGTAATGCAATCTCTCAAATTGGTATAAACTCTAGTCTCCACTTTTGTTTTATAAATTATATGATCCTCATTGATGCTTGGCAGATTGCACAACTTATGCTATGAAGAAGTCACAATACTATAATATATAAAATAGTATGGTCCTTTTCATGTGTTTGTTTGATTAATCTCAACTGTCTAATTCAGAACCATGGATTGACAAAGAAAACAAATAGAAGCACAGAAACTTCAGTACAGTGAGGTGGCTTGTAAATGACAAGAAATTTAATTGATTCCCTCTTCAGCAGAAATTCAGCAGGAAATCAAGGACATTGAAGTAGTCTTTTATTCTTATTCTAGTGAGTGAAAACCACAGTGCAACAGTGTGGCAAGCTGATGTTCTAGCTTCATAGAAGGCCAGAGAAGTCGGTGTTAAAAGTGTGATCGTTAGAAGTAAACCATCGTGCCCAATCAAAGGCAAGAACAATTAGTGCTGACATAGTGAATTAATTTTATTTTCTATAATCAGTTACTCCAAATATTGTGTCCTTTTCCTGTATGCAAGAACATTACATCCTTTTTCTGTATCAATTATTTTGGACCAGTTGCTCTCTCTCATGATAGGTAACCAGTTTTCAGTAGTTAATGAATTCACCCCATAAACCCTGTATTCACATGTGTTTGTGACATGTTCTGAGAAGACGTGGTATACAATTTGTTATATGATGAAAATGGAGCCAATAGCACACTCCTGATTTAAGCTGTTGTATTAACAATATTTTGTTATCTGTCTCTGTAGTTGCCGGTGTCTTGGGTTTTGTCATTGGAAAGATGTCATACATGGGAGAATGCCAAAAAAAGTTTCAGAAAATTGGTATTGCACCCTTTGGTCCACAACAAAAAAGGTCTGTGCTAATTTAAATTATTAAGCCTAGATAAAAAAAAGATATTAAAAAAATTATATGGAGCAGAACTGTGAATTTAAAATCTGTGATTAAATCCTGAGGTACTAGTCATAGTCTTGGGCTATATATTTGCAGTATTCGAAACTACTACACATTCTTCAGAAAATGCAAATTAAACTCATTGTAATACCTGTTACTCACATATCTGTGATTTAAATGAGATTATTGTACTTCTAGGTGTGATTGACAACAATTACTCGTTCTCTTTTCATTTAGTATCATACTGCTAAGATTGTCTATGTTTTCACTTCGATCCTTTGAGCCTTCCTGTGGAACATACCTCAGGCCAAATATCTACAGATTTTTATATAATGTTCTTATATTTTAAGAACAATGTCAGTCTTGACCCATATTGTAACCTCCCTCTCCTCTGTGGCATTGCCCAACCTCATGCTGTCGTGCCAAACCATGAAGAGTGCAAACTGAGAGGGTGCTTTGTCCACCTTGCACCTCTAACCATAGAATAGATCTCAATGGTTGACTTCTGTCACCCAGCACCTCTATGTTTTAGTCATTGTTTTCTCAATTTCACATAAAGTACTCCTTCACATCAAATCAGACTCTGGCTTCCTTCCCAGCTCCTCCTTCAGCTGCCTGTTATACTCTCCATTCTCAATATGGCTTCTGGTATAAAGCGTTTACTCACAAAACACATTTCTAAAAATCCTATCCAAAAAAATAATTCTCCTTTGTCTTTCGACATCTTTCCCCCAGACCAGCATGAGCTTTTATGCCTATAAAAATGCCTGACTGATAATGGGAAGCTCCTTCATTGTTCATCTATTTCTCTACTTATATTCTTCCCCCACACAACAAAGTATATACTTGGTTTTACACAAGATGTTGCACACCTTACTCCTAGCTCAGTTTGCTCACAGGTACAATGGCAAGGACTGTCTTTTGCTGCTTAGAAAATCCTGTTATATTTTGGCAATTGCTAGAAGGAGTACTTAATACTAATTAATGGGCATTTATTGGCTGAGACATTTACATGTCATATTTTGCCGTTTATATCCCATATTACAAAAATTAATATAGGGGAATATATTAATATATAAATTAATATAGGGGAATATAGGCAAGAGATTACTTCTTCAAGAACTTTTGCCATCGTGTTATATGGCTGTATTAGAAGAAATCCAGCAAAACTCTTCAATGAGTTGTTTGCTTTCAATATTGTAGGCAGTGTCATCATGCCTGCAAAGAATGTAAAACAAAATTGGGATCGAATGAGAGAGAAGGTTCAAGTCCTTCAGCATCTTAGTCCCAGGTAGGCAACTTTGTGGTATTTTTTTAAAAAATTCTTGTTGTTTTCTATGTTGAATGATACTCTTTTGAACAATATTGTGAAAATCACAGATTTTAATAATGGATCAAAATCCAAGGAAATATTCTGTATCTGTAATTTCTGGTTAATTTTTGTTTCTTAATTTTTACATTACATAACTTTTGTGCTAATTTTAAATCCCCCATCTTTGAGGAATTTTTCCTTTAGCTGTAGCTGACTATTGCTGATTGACCTAAGTGGAATTAATTTGGATTGACTGCTTGTATTAAAACAAGTACAACTCCTTTCAATTTCCAGCTTGTTTTACTTAAGAGTCAAATAATTATGGGTTATGTTGATACTTAGAAATGCATTGAAATATTGTGAACTAGAAGCAGACAGAGCTGGGTGTGGGTTTATTGCATTCGGTACTACAGTTTGGCTAGAGCCTTAGTGGGGTAGCATAATAGTGGTGCAAGAGCAGTCTCCTGTGGTGGGGCAGGGGACATGGCTCATGTGGTGTTCTCACCCCAGAAAGGGGGAAGTTCCCTCCGTGGAAAAGGAGGGTTTACAGGGTGGAAGGTAGGGGAGTGTTTAAAAGGACTTGCACTCTATGAAAAACAGGCCAGCAGTTGGTGTTTTTAAGAATGCTTTCACACTTTCTGCTTGTGGTAAGCTGGCCTACATTTCTCACAGGCAGGAGAATGTGTGAAAGTGTTTGCAAATAGCTTGGCTGCCTGCAAGAGAGGAGAGCAGAGGGCCTGTTTGAAACCCTGCCATGGGAGTTTATACAGCTAAGAACAGAAGTCTGACGCAGAAATTGTTGGATTGAGTCTAGCATATATTATGTAGGAATTTAGACAAGGATATTGGTAATGGTTCCCTTCTTACTCTGAACTGCATGCCCACAGACAGTCTGTAAGGAAGATTATCCTATCAGAACCTGTTTACTTGCCCAGAAGAGAGATTTTGATGGACTTTTACTATGCAACAATACATTGTGGCAGTGAGGATTGAAAAGAGTTTTTCAGAGTCCTTAGAGAAGCCATTAGAATAAAGTCCTGATTTTAATCAGCTTTGCCAGTGGTTCAGCATTTTATATCAAGTGCTGCAAGCACTCAGCCACTAGCAGAAAACGCACTTTGGCTTAGACTCACCTAATAGGGTTGTGCCAAAAGAAGCAGTGCTTCTCTTGTGCCAGCTATAGAGATTGTGAAGTGAGCTGGCCCTCCAGATGGGCTCTCTGCTCTAGTTTGGTACAAGGACGGGGTAAAAAATTCCCCAAAATTTTTCTGAAGGGTTTCTTGCTAGTGCCAGCATGGAGGAGGGAGTGAACCAGACTTAGATAACTCTGAATAAAAAACACTCTAAATCCATTAGCACCTATGAGCTTAATTAACCACTTGCAACATTGTGCTGATTAACTGCTTTTGAAGATTTTGTCTTAAGCAAATGCTTATGTAGGCTCACTTATTTCAAATAAGGACCCCCAAAGCATATTTAATTGAGAATGGTCACTTATTAGCAATTACCTGTGTAGAGGAATCAAATATTTATTGTGGGATTTACCTCTGCTGTTTGTCAGAACTGCAGCTTGCTGAACCTTCAATCCAAACACATTTTATTTTTCAGTTTTCCTCTGTGAGCAGACAATATTTTTTCTTCTGTGCAAGTACCAATTAGCTTTAAATACATTCCAAATTGTCTCAAATACAAAGGAGCCTTGCAGCTTTTTGAGGGGAAGAACATAGGACGCCACAGGCACCTCTCCTTGTTTTCTTCCTGTAATGGGTCCTGAAATTTCTGCTGTGGAACCTGTTCCCTGCCTCAGCACATGTGTTCATCAAAGACCTTGATTGCTGTACATTTTACCAGCAGCTTAGGTCTTCTTGTTTGGTTTTTAGAAGGGCTTGAAAGCTTAATCAGAAACTTAGTTTGAAAACAAATGTAGGGTAAGTATATTTATTTCAAGTTCTAAATGCCGTAATGGAAAAGCCATTATATTTAGGGCAGTGTGGTATTTCGAATTTGCCAGAAATCAGTTTTGATGGACAGGTTTTAGAAACTTAGGAAAACAAGTGTGATAAATGTGATTTGTGCTAATAAATTGTAACTATATTAGCAAAATTGTATTTAGATCAATAGAAGACAATTGTTACAGAGTGAGAGGGGAGATGGGTGAGACAGGGCAAAGGACATCTTCCAGATGTTGAGAGTCGAAGAGGAATGTAGGAAGGGAATAGTAGAAGGACGTAGGTCTGACAAGCAGCACCTAGAAATAGAAACTTTTGACCTTGAAATGGGCCAAAATGGGACGATTCCAAGCATGGGACCCAATTAAAGTCTCGTTATGGAAAACATCTGCTCAGTCACATAGTGCGCATGTGCTACCTGCAGGTCACACCTTGGTCATTGAGGAAGATGACGAGCCTTCATCGGAAATAAGACCCTCAAAAGGATGAGAGCCCCCCTAACCCATTAGTAGAGCATGCACCATACAACATAGTGACGTAGATTTTAGGAATAGAAACTAGGAGGAGTTTTCTAGAAACTTCTGTAGCGTAGAGTATATAAGTGGGATTGTTAGCCTTGATGCTTTGGTACGTGAGGAATGGCGAGCCACTCCCCATATCCCCGCCGGGGGGGCCCCTCCCTGATCGGTTTTGCTTATGCTTTATACGAACTTCAATTATACTAAATTACTTACTGCCAAATTTTGTATATTTTCAAATATATGCACTTTGATTGTATTAATCTCTAATGCTTTAATTGTATTTATTTATAATTGTTAGTATTAAAAATTTGCTGCTACATTTAATCTCATTGTTTGATAAATTGGAAAAATAAAGCATCGTTTATAACACAAGTATTGTAAGCATTATGTTGTTTCCTGCATTGTTAAACATCTTCTGTGTTTCAGTAAAACTTCTTAATTTAGCATGCTGTGCTCTAACAATATGCAGAGCCCCTGCTGAGCACATCTTGCTACTATGCATGCCAAGCATATAGTGCAAGCTCTGGCAGTGCCTAGGAGGACCACCCAGATTAAATTGTATTCATGTTGAGGAGTACAAAGGTAATGTCTATTATCCTAAGGGATTCTGGAATGTTCTCAGAGAAATCACCAAGAAGCTCCACGTTTCACATTGAAAGCAAGGTGACACTCACATAAGTAACAGGTCCTTTTACTCTGTTTACAGATGTGGTGAACATGATAAAAACGTTATGGACCATCTTCTTTCAAGGCACTTTCTTGAAGATTAGAAATAATAATTTTGTGATGCTATCTCTTAGATTTGGTATAAATTGACTTATTTGAAATAGTTGCATATTGTTAGACAGTTCTGTTTGTACTAAATACCAGCTTTTTGAAATGCACTTTTTGAAATACACTCCTCTCTTTTCAGCATGTGTTGGTTTATTTTCTTCTCTCCAGTGCAATTTAGCTCTTAGTGATGAAAAATTCCATTTGTCTATTGTATTTAGATGCTAGCAATACTTTGTGTAAGTATTATGTTGGAATGTTTGTCCATGTCAAATGGAAAGGGTGTGAGGATGTTTAAATGGTTTGCGCAGTGAAGCAGCTGTTCAGTCTCTGAGCTGACCCCTTGGTTATGGAGTACTTTAAGAGTACCAAATTCAGGGTATTGTCAGACTGCAGTTACTGTGCCAAACCAACTTCCCATAAGCCAGTTTTACACAAAGGTCTGCTTTGGCAGGGATACCAAAAGTGTGTGCCACATTCATGGACAAGAACACCCAATATTTTGGAACAGTTTATGGTTGCACCATAAAATCTGAGGCCACCAGATGCTGATAAAAATCCAAACCTAGATGGCACATGCTCTCTACAAATGGCAGGACACACAATCTTCCTTGAAACATCTCAGGAAGTCAAAACCAGGCACTTCCCCTAAACACAGTGATGGCTTTCACAGGAAATAAATGCACAGCTACTGAAAAGTTTGGGCTTTGCTGTCACTTGATGAAGACTGTCTTTTGTGGGCTTTTTCTGGTTGCTTTTATACTATGCCTTTGGTTAGTGTTCCTCTTTTGAACTAGCTTCTGTGGGCATCTTTACCTGGACACAAAGAAATTCTGCAAGCAAAATATATAGTGTGAAAAAGTATAATGTAACTATTAAGTGGTTAGTAAATACACAAGACATTCTGGATTTGACAAAGTGATTAGACTGAATACTCAACTCCCTGATAAAGCACTTGGATAGCCTTTTCTAGCCAAGCAGCCACCAGGCAGAAGGGGAAGGGTTAGACTGACTAGCCTCCCTGCTCTTTTCTTTACTATAAGATTTTATATTTTTCTTCTTGGTGTTTAGCCTCCTGAATTCTTGAGCTACTAAGAACCCCTGAACTTTGCTTTAAATGTAATTTTGGTTATTTTTTACTTTAGATTATTTTTCTGCAATAAATATACTGATGTATAAAATTTCTTGTCTCCTTTTTTTTCTAACTTTGTTTCCATACCTTGCAAAAGGCTGATTAGCTATTTGTGTGGATCTAAGTTCATGAGTTACTGTGATACAGGTATGAGAAAAGGCAGTTTGTGAATCTGAGATGTATTAGCACTAAATTTATGCATATCAAAGGAAAAATGAGCACAGCTAATGGGCAGACTGTTTTTTGGAGGTCTTTAAAAGCAGCTGTTTTGTAGTAATTATGTGCCATTTAGTGAGCTAATCTTTGTTGGCCACTATTATTGTGCATTCCATACAAGCAGGTTAAAGAATTTATTTTTAATGGAAGCAGAAGTTGAATACATTTAATTTAGGGATGACCTATCAAAAAATAGGAAAAGATTTGAGGTAATCAGTTACTTCTTTAATAAGAAAGAAGAAGAGGTCTCCAGAAGGAAAAACAGCTGACCTTGCAAAGGTAAACTAAACTTTTCTTAGTGTTTTCTTACACTGAGGCTGTATGTTCCCCTTTGGCAGAAGATGTTAGGAAAAGGCTAAAAAAATCCAATGAACTTACACAGCTTCCTGTGAGTCATTTGTATCTGGAAAGGTGAACTTGTTTTCTTCACCCAGAGAGAAGGGAGTTCAACTGTGTGCTTAGGCATATCACAGTTTAGGTGAAGTCCACATACTTGTTAAAATCAGGACACAAAATACCTCCTTCAGCTGTGATACATACAGAGTGAGTAGCTGTATATAGAAGCCTCTATGCACTTTATGAAACTATGGCTAGAAAAAGAGTGCAAGAGGAAAGTTACAGTGATGTTAACCTCAAACAACTGCAATAGACTGCTTATCTTTGTAGACTTTTGTATTAGCTGTTGGCATTCATTTTACAAATATGGTATTCACTCCAAATTTTTTTAAGAAGTGTTTTAGAAGAGAAAGCAATTGCAGGTTGAAAACAGCACATTGCTGTTTAAATCCTTAGGTGGACTCTAGATAAGACAGCTGGTCTGTAATTCTCTTCTAGAACTGGGACTGAAAGGGACATGAAAGCTCACTATCCAGGTTTTCATAAATCCCCATCATAAACAAGATTTGGGGCTTATTTTATTGCATTTTTAGAGAAGAATGAGAGAATAGGGCATGCTATGCAACAATAGATAATATGAGGGGAGAGCTCTGGAGTGAGCTGGTAAGAAGAGAGCAGGTTCTGGGGCAGGATTTACAACAGAAGCATGCTGGACCAGGCCCTGTGGGAAATAAAAAGTGGCAGCAATGCTAAATTGGGAGCAGCAGCCCATTCCTCATGTCCATTTCTACCAGTGAAAGAGCTGCTGGTAATTCGTCCCACTCACCCAAATAGTTTTTAGCATCACACACAAAAAATGCATTTGAGAGGACAAAAAAAAGGGATCCAACTTCTGACATCAGTATTGCAGTAGTTCCACATCCTTGAAATACTAAGCCACTTGTACATTGTATGGGGTATGGAGGGCTTTTTGTTTTGCTTGTTTGTTTGGGGTTTTTTTCCTAGTAAGTCCCTCAAAAAAATAAGGTTCTCCAGGAAATATATGAGACTTCCCCAGGCTGTTTAAAATATAGAATGCCTGAAAGGGCATTTGGGGACACGTTAGGGGGCATCTGGTCAATAATTAAATAGATAATCTGACAAAGGAAAACACAAGTGTTTCTTGATGATAAAATTACAGAACTAGGAAAAAATCTTCATGTGAGAGGCTGACTAATAAGCTTCATGCAGAAATAGTCATGCAGAAAAATATTAACTGCATCACACAGTTGGTTTTAAATTACTCTGACTTTTCCAGTACAGGGACCTGGGAGTCATTTTGCATAGTTGCAAAATTTTTATAACAGTATAGCAACTTCCTCTGCAGATAAAGGGTGAAAAAGAACTAAGGGTGGTAATGGACACTTCTCCCATTGTCTTCAGCATTCAGACTGTTTGAGAGCAATGGCACTTCCAACTTCTTGCATAGAAAAACTCCACTTACCTGAACTTTGAACTGTTTCGGCTCACCTGTGAGCATTTTGACCTTTCTGCAGCCTGTGCTCAGGCACATCAGCAAGCTCAGGTATTTCAGAGCAAGAGCTCTTTAATACTTCCTCCCAGAGGAACATTTTAAACCTGTCCTTCACTCAGCCAGCTGGAGGCTGAGGTCTGCCAGGGCTGGGCATGCCCAAGCATACTTCCTTCTACACTGTCACATCTATAATACTTATAGGAGACCTTTCCCAGCAGCAAACGCTTGCCATTTACTCATTCCCATTCTCAGTAGATCATAGTGCCGTGTTGCTCTGAGCCGTGCCAGGCATGGAGCCTGCCCGTGTCTCATGCTGCACAGCTGGTAGCTGTGGCCGGCGGCCGCCACAGCTCAGAGCAGCTCCGGCTTCCCCTGCTCTGCACCGCTCCGCTCCTCCCGGCACTCCACCGGCTAATTAAGATTAACAATTGTATTTAATGTACCAAATTAAGACAAACAAAATTCTTCATTTCGGTAGGCATTAGATTTATGCAGACACTAACTTTAGCTTCATAATTAAAATACAAATCTAATGCACTAGAAACGTGCTTCCTCTGTGGGTTAGTAGGAGTATAAAAAAGTATGTATCATTCTGTGTAAGGAATGAATTGAGAAGTTTGGGGTTTAGAAGCTGTTCATCCTGAAAATGTCATCAGTGAGCAACTGCAAAAACAGCAACACAAAGGATATAGACTATGAATTTTTAAGTTTTGGCAAAGGAAATCTAACTCTCCATTTCTCCTTTGTCTTAAGATTTTTTTATCCTTTCAAGGGTAAGTGAAAATTCTGTTTGATTTAATATCTATTGTATCAGATGACTGCACAGCGTCTTTATTTTATAACCTGTGTTTGCTTACTGCAGCATCACATTATGAAAGTAGCTCATACCAGGCTTTTTAGTTTTCAAAGTATAAACTCGAGGCATATGTGTGTTCAAGCCTGCATTGGCTGTGCTGGACTAGCACAAACCCAGGGCAAAGGTCTGAAATGATAAAGGGATGCAAATTGTCCCAGTTGTTGTCTTGAGATTAACACCCAAGGATTTGTGGATTTCTACTAACAACTTAATAGTAAACAAAATTGCAAAAAGTAAAAGGATATTTTTAGACCTCCTGTTTCATGTAAGAAATTACAGAGAACCTATTCTGTTGTAAATCAGGAAGACTGAGCTGCAAGTAAAGCCTTCTTATGGCAGGTCTGGTGTGTTTATGGGAGCTAAGGAGCTGAGCTGGACATGCCTCCTGCAGCTGGGCAAGGTCCTCACTCAGGGCCACTAACAAGAGTCCCCCATGAGGAGAACAAACAGGTCTTTCAGCTTCCAGCAAACAGTGGACAAGTGAGGAATTCTTCTTGAATCTCAAGGAGGCAAGAAAATTGTGGGTTCAATCTGGAATACTAATGATCTCCCAGGTTTCTGAAAATCCGCTTAGCTTTCATTAATCAAATCAAATAAAAAAATCAAATCAAATCACTTTTAATTTACTTTTCTCTTCCATGTAGCTGTGTTCCAAACAACTTCAGTAGGGAAAAAACCCTGCAAAGGTCAGATTAGTACCTACCTGGGGTTTTAAACATGCCTATTAATTTGGGGAAAACACAGAAACATTCAGGACCAGGATTTTTTGTAGCGTTACCAGCTATAAAAGAGCTGAGGCACATTTTTGCAACTCTCTTCTCTCTGTTCATGTCAGTTAGTAACAATGAACTTGGGGATAATGCTACCAGCTCCTTTAAACTGGCCTGCTTATTTTTAAGAATTTGTGAAAACAATTATTTTATAGGGTTTTTTTCTGAAACGTTCATGGTGAAGCATTCCGATTCCTTTCCTGGTGTTTGACTTAAGGTATAAAAGTTAATTTTTTAATGTTATTTTTAATTTGAGGAAGAAAATTTATTTAGCTGTACAGTAAACATTGAGTTAATTCTCAATTATTGACAAATACACAGGTATGATGGCCCATAGGAAAACTTTAAGTATTTTTTAACACCGTTGTTCTATACATCTAGTCACATTGCTTCCAGCAACAGTACCTCTGCTGTCAGCTCCAAGACACTTGGTTTCAGTTAAAAATTCCCAAAAGTCATGGAAGTGCAGTATGAGCAAGCTACTCATAGATGACCGGGTAGCTGCTACGAAACCATGAGAGTGTAAAGGCCCACTCTGAAACAAGGGGGTACTAATGGAACATATGCAGGAAAAGGGAAGGAAGAAGATTGAATTCCCATGGCTGTTTAGTGAATCAGGGGCTCAACATACACATTGTCACAGCAAACTGAATGTGACCCAACTTTTACAAAACATCAGTTCCCAATACCTTACTAAATTAACAGCTATGATTGTGAACTCTCCTGCATTTAATGTGTACTAAGGGTGTGAAATCAAAAGAATTTTAAATTGACTGACAGCAAACCAAACTTGTTCAAGTGTAAAAAAAAGCATGTCCTCTGAGAGTAACTAGATGCAACAGAATGAAAGCTTTATATTCAATTTTAAAATGCTATCAATACACGCTACCTCAAGCAGAACAACATTCCTTGACATGCCTTTTATTTTCTCCTCTAACAAAGGAAGAAAACTTCTGATACAATTTATATAAAACACTGTGCTTGTCCACCCAAAAATACAAATGTGAGACAAGACACTTTAGAGGAAGGCACCATTCTAGGAATCTGCTCTATTATTATCATCTCAATTTTCTACCTCCTGTTACTTGCATAACTGGCAACTACGAAACTGAATATTTTCATGATAAAGCTAATCAGCTTTGGAATAGCACACTGAAACCACAGCAACACAATTCTGGCAGACTGTGTATTTTCAAAGTTCACTCATCACAGCCATGAGAAGCATTCTCTACAAGGTAAATTTCTGATAAAACTTCAAGATTATCAAATTAGCATATTAGTTTTTTTAGAAGATGAGCTTTTCTGAAAGCAATCTTCCTGTTTTAAGTAGTATTTGGCTCTTGAAGCATCCTTCTCTTTCCCCGCTTTTTCCTCCTCATTTCAGCCATTTGCTTTGTACAATCCCTTCCTCCCCCAGTTATCTTATTATTTATGCTGTTCTGCTGCAAGTTCACTAAATCAATAAGGTCTTTGAGAATTTTCAACTTGGTAGGCATGTTGTTTTTCAGCTCCAACAAAGATGTCAGGAATGCTTTTATGCTATCAACTTCATCATGGTTTTTGTTCCCTTATAGCCCAAGCCCCCAAATAAATACAGTGCTAGGAGATGAAACTGCATAGGTGAGAACATGAAAATCCCTAAGTGAAGGCAACGTTTTCAGAGACAGAGCAGGTGATGCAAACACCAGGAAATACTCTTAATTTCTCCCAATGTAGCTCTTTTCTTACAGGTAACGATAACAAAATACTCCATTGATCGCGATCTCTTCTCCATAAACATGGCGGTCCTGACTTGCAAAAATTGAGAAATATGGTCAAATATACAGAGCCTAACATTAACAGTCAATATATCGTTTCAGATTATACCAAAGTTTGTCAGGTTTAGCCTCCTGCACTTAAATGTAGTTATTTTCAATATCTGCAGTTTCACTCAGTTATTTTCTTCAGAAATGACCGTGTGTTGAAACCTATTGTGGGCAAGTCAGAGTATCAGTCTAAAAATACAGCTGGCACCATGAAACAGTTTTGAAAAAGTTATGTTTACTTCAGTGTCTGGCTCAGCTCTTCAGCCCTTTTCCCCTCAACAGTTTAGTAGTATTCCTGATATTACAAACCAAGTATGACAACAATTTCAAGTTCCCAGCATATCACTTTCAGACAAAACAAAGTGAGAGGTTGAGTTCTACAGGTAACTTTTAATGCAATTCTTGAAAATTTGAGAAGATTATGATATTCTTACCTTCTCCCATACATGGGATTGCATTGATTTACAGGTATTTTTACCTTATGCTATACGTTCATATTACCAGTTACTGCATTACCCTTCTCATTCTTAAACAACAGCACAAATGGTTTATAGTCATGACACCTCACAATAGCCTTGTTTTTCATTTATGCAAAATTTAAAAAAAAATTAGGCATAAATATATTTTTTAATCTTCTGGCAAGTCAGGATTTCCTCCTCATTTATTAATAGTTGTGTCTAGCAAAGCACACCAAAGGTGCTGATACTCATGACTAATCTGGATGAAGTTCAAGTTAGCTGACAGGAGGTAATTTTCTTCAGTTCTTCATTTGACTCTTACTCATCCCAGGTATCTCCATATTTATTTACTTTAACTAAAGAAAACAAAAGAAAAAACAAAAGTAGTCATGTGATAGTTTAACTGCCGAAGTTTATCATATACAGTGCCAAAAAGTATAATAAAGTGCACTGTCATCTGAAGTGGAGCGTGGGGAGAGAGTCAGTCACAGCACAACAGACATGTAATTAAAGCTACTTTTGAATAAATGGGGAGAAGAGTTTGCTAATCATTTTACCCTAATGAATTAATATTCAATCAGGAGGCCTACTGTGCTAATTCCTGCTCTACAGAATTTGCAATTACTTTGAAACAAATGTAACACGTGGATGAAACAAAGACAATTGGAGGAAACAGGCAAGGAATGTTACAATAAATAATGAGGCTACATAATCTGGTTACATGCACAGTTGGATGGATTCAGGATAGTTAAAAACACATTCAAAGACAAACAAACAGAAATCAGTAATCCCTACTAGGAAACTACTCAGCCATTATTATTTGGCAGCTTCCTTTAGCATAGGATTGAGTCAGAGAGGAAAAAAACCAGGGTAGTGGTCTAACAGCTTTGTTCAGAAGTGTGCCACTGTAACTGAACAACAACCTGAAAGTGAAAACAGGCTCTACTGAAAGTGAGGAGCAAAGTCCTCTGTAATTGACTGCCATCACTGAAAAGGCTAAGGATGGCTCCATTTGATCCAGTAGGAATGCTGACACTAGTCAGGCACCCCTTTATAAATCTACTTGCAAGTTAATTATTAAGCTCACTGCTTATTACTAACTATGCAGCAGAACAAGTGGAATAGAGCAAAACTGTCCTTGTCTCTGTGCGCTACCAGCAAACTGAGCATAATGCCCTGACAAATCTCTTTGGAGAGACTGATATTGCAGTGAGACACAATGAGAAGCTCTCTCAAAGTATGATTTGATTTCCATTTCTATTAACCACGGCAGCTGAACAGGCTGCACTCATTCCCTGGAAAATGGGCCATCTAGATCACTATGCAGATGCACGTATTTGTGCTGCTGCAGGGAAGGGAGAAGGCACCAGCAGATAGAAGTTAGGGATTGCTTAAAGCTAGTTCAAACATGGCTTGGTTTCCCTTCTGTCCTTGCAAGGGAGGGCAGAAATCACTGTCTCCCATTTGCAAGGGACCCAGAGATAAGAGGATGAACCAAGGAGTAGCGACTCAAAGTATGACCTAGCACACAGCAAGTAACATGTCCAGTTTGACACAAGAAGCTAAAAGAGATCTTAGCCCACAACATCAGTGTAATCCCTGAACTCCAGATTTAAATGTACTTGCATGTGTAAACCATTCCTGAATTTTTGTATGCCCTCCTTACTCTTTTTCCCTAAAAATGCGAAGAGATACTTTAAAAAGTCTATTTACAAATCTCATGCACTCTCAGTTCTATTCTCAAAGCCCAAGTACAGCCTTCAAATGGAACAGAGAAATATAGTAGAAATAATGCAATAGTTGATCAACATTTTATAGAGGTCTTTTATATACCTCAAGTAACTAAAATAAAGTAACAAATGCACATTCTCATTTCACAGCCATATTTGCCATGGAATATGGCAAGGTTTTCAGAATGCAGCTTAACATTTCTGTGTATGGCTCGCAAGTGACATTTCTAGGCTTTCTATTTGTGGAGAAGTATCTTGGAAAAGAAACATTGTATAAATCCATGAAGTGTCAGCCAATGGAATTCAAAAGCAATCTGAAACTGCAGCTTCAATAATTTTTTCATGTCTCACTTGGCACAGTCACATGATAAGAGGAAGCCTTTTATCCTTGAAGTAACAGATAAAAATCATTACACAAAAATTGTTTATAATTTTTCTTTCAAGACTGCCGATCTGTCCAAAGATAGATGATCTCCAGAAAGCAATTCACAAGCATGGAAGAGACTGACAATTAAGCAACACTGTTCCAAAGCCTAGTGTTACTGCTTCAGAACTTTTCACTTTAATACACTCTTCTATACTTATTACCAGCCATTATGCCTAATAGGAGACAACAGATATGCTTGAAAGTCTTGTTGCAACATGGCCGACAATACTGGGCAGTGCACACAAACCCAAACAAATCAAGGTGACTAGTCCATCAGTGTGTTGAATGGCAAAACACTCCTCTTGCTACAACTGTTTTTACAGATGCCAAATTAAATCTTAAAAGTTCTAGAGCAAGCAGTTATGAATTGCTTGTGTGCTTCTGTGTCTCCTTTTCAAAAAATTGAGTCAAAAAGTTGTCTGAATGACGTCTTACTCTTCAGGACATTGCATTCTTATTTTGCTCTGTGAAGTTTTCTTTTTCACTGTGAAAACAAATCTCAATATTGCTGCCAAATACTGTTTCCTTCCTCTGAGTTTTAATGCAGAAAATGAACCTCTACAAACAATGCCTCTATAGAAATCCACTAATTCCACATGAAACTATTCATAAAAATAAATACCCTCCCCTTCAAACTATCAACCATGTGCTCTATTTTGAGAGAACAATGCTATCTACACACCCCCCTCCCACAGTTCTTTGGTACAGCTCTGAGCTCACAGAATTCTTTGTTGGAAAGCGGTTGCTCAATATACTCAATGTAAGCAAAACTTAAAAGCTTTTCAGTCTGGCACCAAGCAATATGGCTAGAGAAAAGGAATTACAATTTTCTATTGGATAATCAAGATTTAAAAAAAAAAAATTAATCTGAAACAGGAAACTACAGGCTATATGTATCACATGTGAGATACTCTAAACATAAATCACTTAAAAGGTATGCAGAATTAAGCTTTGTGTTTGCAACAACATTAGGACAAGTATCTGAATTTTGCAAGTATTTCTGTAATCAGTATATTACCTTCCTTAGCTGGTTTTTCCTGTGAAAACTTGCTTGGAGTTTCTGCCTTTGGTGGTTGCATTACATCGTATGTCTGCCTGTGTTTATTCCTTAATTCCTCATATGTGATGCCTTTTTTTTTACGACTTTCTTCTGGAATTGGAGCAGGTTCTGAAAACAAAACAAACAGAAAAATACTGAATATGGCATAACACACCAAAATTTGGCTTCAACATGTTCTAGAATACCAGTTAATTACTGCTCAATCCCAAATTAAAAGGAGCATGACAGTTGCAATTCTAAATACAACAGTGAATGTATATGGTCTTCAAGTAAACTGTTCCTTTTATCCTTTTAATTTTGTCAAATTGCTTTGAAACACTGCCTATTAATTAATTTTCTTCATTTTACCGTAAGAAATTCTAAAAACCACGTGGTAGTTGATGGATAAAATAGCTCTGGTCACTTTATCTAAAATTTATGATACACATTTGAGAGGTATATGATTTCTGAAGAGAAACTTAAGTGAAGCTCAACGCTTTGCATTAAGGCTTTAAATTTTGCTGTCAAAGAATTAGGACAATATCTATTGTATGATGCCTGATAAACATTTGACCCTTTTATCTATATTTATAATGCAGAATCTTGGTTATATAATAAAGGTTTTACCAACTACTGATATCTGTGATGAAATGCAGTAACAATTTTCTTGACACATTTACATCTGATACTTTCATTAAGTTGCATGAAAGGGCTTTTTGAGTGAAACAAAACATTTTTCATAAGTAAGTTGAAAAAATCCAAACTAATTCAAAGTACAAAATCCTGCATTTGACAGTAACTTCCTCCTTTGTTTACCAGAGACACCTGAATTCAGAATCCTGTTTCCCCTGCAATACCTGAGGACAGTTCATACTGGAAGGAGGGGAACAGCTGCATGGTACTTGAAAACCATTTTAGTTCTCTGTGAGAAAATCAGACTGTTACTGGATAGAACACAACATGCATTCAGTTCCCAGGAGACATAACTGTTTCTCACAATGTGAAGGAAATTTTTAAAAAGTTTAATGTCACAGAGTTACAGCAGTATCCAGTTACAGCCCCTAGGATGGTGGAACTGCAATCACTTTGGAAGAGCCAGCAGGCAATTGGCAGGCTGTGGTTTATTCAGTACAGTGGAGGGATGGCATAACTCCCCTTTCTTTCAGTCAAAGGGCACTTTCAGTCAGGCTGAGTTTTTTGCAGGTTTAGTTTCACAACAGATTGCACCTTTTAAGTTAATTCAGGATCTTTACTTGCAATTAAAGCAGTTTTCAGCTAGAAAACCCTGAATCTAGTTTACAGTTAGAACACAAAATAAAATTCATATTCATCTTCTGTGTAAAAACAATTCTTGTAATTCTTTCAGCTCTTTCATTCAAAATCACTATATTGTGCCATGCATGTTTGCATAGGGTGAGAATACATAGTTTAGTAAGAACAGTATCTAAAAGAAAGGCAAGAGTCTTTGCAGTACAAACTGTTAAATACTAAGACTCACCTTGAACAGTGTAATCAGTAATTCCTGTAGGTGAAGATTCATTCAGAGAAGCACTGAATGGAATGGGTTCATAACTTGAGAGGGCTCTATCTGTTGAGCTGTAATCATCTGAATAGCTAGAAGTTGGGAATCCAGCTCTTGGAGAAGATGACTCAGTAAATGACTGAGAAGGTACGTCTGAAAATTCAGATTTACGACTGGAACGGCTGGAAAAGAATAGAACTAAATATTAAATATGAAAATCCTGAAGTTAAAAACTAACTACAAGAGTAACAATACTTGCAATTCAAGAATATGTTCTTTCACTTAAAATAGTTTAGTTTCCAACTGAATCATCGTCTTAAAAAATTTTAGCATGTTTTGGGTGTTTTCTTTACACTGCAAAATTTTCTATAGTCCCTCCCCCAACATTCTTCCCTTCCTCACAGAATCTTAGCTCATACCTCCAGAACAGGAGAGAAAAGAGACAAAACACATTGCACTTTACAATAACTGAAGTTACAATCCATTTTTCCAAGGAATCTTCAGACAAAAACACCCCACATCAGACACAAATAGTACACGGGGTGCCCATGTATCTAGTGGTAGTATGAACTATAGTTAATTTTAAAAGCCTTTTGGGAAGAATTTGATATTTAAAACCCTTCATCATTAGAAATGCTGTAATTGATCAGGACTGAACCGCAGAAGGAGACCAAACAGCTATCTTAGGAAAATTAAACTATGAAAATTAATCAAGTTGCTGAATTTCGTAAAAATATTAATGAATTCTCTTGGGAGAGAAAGGTAATATCACATAAAGAATATTCTGGAAATTGGTGCCAGATATTTTAAAGTATTCAGTATATTCTTAGAATGGCCTTGCAAGCCACTACACATCCCTCTGTCAGGAATGCCACCACTTCGTGCCACTAGAACATCTCTAGAGTATTTATTAATTTTTTACTTTTAATTTCTGCTAAGTTGCACTTTTAGGTTCCTATGAAGAACATTTGAAATTAGTCTTTATTTAATTCTCATGATAAACATACAGAACAAAGCCACTTTATTACCTCAATTACCTTTTTAAAATATATGCAAACCCAGCTTTAAAAAACTACCTAATCTTTTAGCTCCCTGTGAGTTTTTAACTGTAAATCAAATTACCAAAATACATTAATTAGTAGACATACAGTGCCCAAGAAAGTGTTTTTTGAAATCAAAAAACACAACGATTTCTGTTGCTGGGTTAAAAGGGTAGTGTGTATGGATAATAATGCAATTGAGATGAATTTAAATTATTTATTCAACCAAGGAAAAGGAATTTATCACTTAGCAAATAAAACTTTACAGATACAAATGTGCCATTAACGGCTGAAGGACTGCATTGGTGTGGCAGATGATGGTACTTAAACAAGTTCTCATGTAAACACAATTAATGAACATGACAATTTCATATTAGAAACTGGAGGGGGGTGAAGGGACAACTTCAACTTCAATTCAGCTGATTCTATACAGTAAGTGTATGAAGTGGTAATGAAATTGTTTGATGTCATAAAACCATAAACATTTCAGAATAAAGGTAAATCTTGCAGACAAAATAAAACTGTCATATGTCTGAATTTATAGTGTAATTTAGAATTTAAGTAAATCCTTTATAAACATTTAACAAATCTCAGTACATACACAGGAGGACTACTACTCACTATCCAAACACTATTCTCCCAGTTTTGAACCAAGGGTTTAAGGGACATATTCTGAAAACAGCTTGCAATTAAAAACCAGTTGAAGCAGAAAACATTCTGGAAGAAAACAGGAAATAGTTTTAAGAACCTGATGAGTTTCTCACATGTACAGCATAATGCCGTTACAGATGTAAAGGATTTAAACAAACAGCAGTAAGTTTGACCACCATGCTTCTTCCTGCACTGATATTGTTTACTGAGCTCTTTCCTTTGATAAACATTGAAATCATTTCCACCCTTTTCCTACTTTAATCAAACTAAACTATGGGAAAAACTTCCAGAATGTAACACTATTTTATTTCAGTTAATTTAGTTTACTTCTAAACTAAGGAGGCAACTTGTGCTGTCATACTTCTGTAAGTAAATACCACGGGAAACACTCTTAATTTTACAACGAATAGAGTTTGCTAAGTAAAATGTTTATTTTTCTATTTCTCAAAGTGATCAGTTGTATGTAAAGAGCTCAAAATACGTATTTTATAGCTTGCCAACTGATACGAATACAGATTCCTGAAAGGCGTAGATTTAGGCAATGGGGAATGAGGGAAGGTGCAGCTCTAAAGGTGTTGGAAAGCTGCAAAAGTGGTATTGATCTGTTAGTGTTTAAAATACTCTATTCAGAATAAGTTTTATATTTAAAAGATACTTAAATTCTTACTTAGGTGAACTATGTCTCTGAGCTTGTCGTAGAACATCTCCTATTGGAGAATCCTTCAGTTTCTTAAATTTCTCGCTACAGGTTGGCAAGTAGGATATCTTTCCAGCCAGGTATCCACACATTCCAGCAACTTTGTAAAAAGAAAAAAAGATGAGTTTACATGCTGTACTATAATATCCAACATTGCTTTAAAATAATAATTTCAAATAAATCATGTAGTATCTTGAATAAAAGAAAGAAAAACCAGTTTAGAGCTAAACCAAAAAACATGCAGAAATCATCTCTGCTTCTTCTGCAGACAAAGGGTACTAAAACCAAATGGAACAGCTGAACAGAGACATAAAGCAATGATACAGACATGGTGTGAGCATCAGACAATTTCAGCTAGTACTTGGTGAATGAAAGGTGACAAAAAAAAAAAGGAAAAGAATTGCATCATTTTTTTCCAAGATCCAGAAATCACAATTAACTATCAAAGGTGATAAATCAATCAGAAAAAAATACAGGCAATAAATTCTGCTAATTCAATCCATCAGAACAGTCAGATCCTGAAAAGGCTTTACTAGTATGAAGAGAGGTCTAAATCAACTTAGCAGTGGGCTCAGTATCTTCTGTAAAGGATTCTGCGATTCGGCTGCCAGAGGGCAAACAACTGAATTAACTGAACCCTTGTAATCACTAAGCAAACAGTTTCAATTTAGTGCATGAGCTACTTCCATCTGCTGCAAAGAACAAAAGAATAAATTACCAAGGTAGCTCTTTCTGGGCTTAAAACTTATGATTTCCATCAACTGGCTCTTTAAAGTTTTATGAGTGGGTCAGCGGTGTGTGAAGTATTCCGTGGGAATCAACAGTTTTCTTGATGACTTTGTAGGAGAAAATGACTAGACCCTTCTGTCATGTGCAGTGAGTATTTCCTAAATATAAAGACTAAGAGTCTCCATTATCTTTAAGTCAGGAAAGAGTTAATTATCAGTAACATTAATCTTCTGCAATTCTCAGCTGTAGATTACATTGCCTGGGAATCAACATAAAGGGGATTTTAGCCTAGCCTGCTGTACTGGTACTTAAATTGTGATTCCTGTTCTAGTGTCTTATTTTCAAAAGAAGGGTAAAAGTCCTTTTCCAGGGGAATACAGAGGAACAGCCACAACTATGAGTGAAGCTTACAAATGAGGAATATAAGGGTTTAGCTGTTTAGCAGGTTAAAAAAGCCCAAACACCTCATATACAATAAAAATGTGCAAAGTGAAAAATTACAAGTAAGTCCTTACGTTAGCCTAAGAAGAATTCAAACTAAATATTTAGCAAAATAAATCTTAACAGAAAAACTGATTACTCTTTTGCATAAATTGCAAAGAGAAAGTCTCTTTTTCTTGAGGCCTCCTAGTAAAGAAAAGAGGAAGTATCTCTCTGGAAGATGTTTCACTCAAAGTAATTATTGGCCAAAGTATGTGGTTTATTTTATTACAGAACTAACGGCCAGATGATCCACATTTTTTAAGTTAGCACAGTAAATTAGGTATTGTTCTTTGCTTCTACATTCACTGTTCAAGATCTTAGAGAAGCTGATTAGACATGGCCCACTGCAGACAAACATGAATTACACACAGGCACAGGAATCCTCCCCTTCTTTGTCAGAGAGGACCAAGAGCTCTTTGCTGTGTTGAAGTGGATGCTGCCAATATAGTGAAACGGCCATGACTAACTAGAAGTTTCAGTAAATTGTCAAGAGTACCTAGAAAACTACTGAGAAAAGTATAGTAATTCCTACAGAACATCCTGCCAGCCCAGCTGCACCTTATTTTTCCCCTGATTTCAATAAATTAGTTCTATTAAATTAGAAGAATGTGGCTCTTATATGCAAGAGTGATTGGGGAAATAGCAGTTGTATTATTTATTAGAAATGTTTGTGTTATACCATTGTTTGGTGTTCAAAGAAAGTAACCAGAATCTAGCATAAACAACTGAAGCCCTAGTCTCTTACATTCATTTATCTGCTTAAACAACACTTCCTTGACCACAAATCATAGGGTTTACCCTCTTCCCACTGAAGTAAACTGGCTATATCTGCACAGATTGGCAAGATGGCAACTTCCTGTTTTACTGTCCTGTATTACATTGAAAAGGTTAATTTATTAAGTTAATAATTTATTTTTGATTATACTTAATCCAAAAATCATTCACATGAAATTGCTTTTTTCCTACAATTGTACACACATAATGTCCAGGAAAAAAAAGTAATTAAAATAGCCTGAATGGGACACGTGAGATACATGAATAAAGACCTTCAAATTAGGAAGGGAGGGGTGGGTGTATACTGGCAATGTAATTTAAATTAAGGTTGCACAGTATCTATTTACAATGTTTTTATCTTAAATGAGTATGTTACATTTATCAAGCAATTTTATACAAACCTTATAAACAAAAGTCGTCCAAAATGTGCAGTACGAATTCAGATAGTGAATGAATCACTGAATCATGGCTTGGGTTTCAAAGGGACCTTAAACATCATCTAGTTCCAACCCTGTTGCCATGAGCAGGGACGCCCCTCACTAAACCTCATTTTTCAGGGCCTCATCCAACCTGGCCCTGAATACTTCCAGGAATGAGACATCCACAGCTACTCTGGGCAACCTGTCCACCATCTCACCACTGCCAGTAAACAATTTCTTTCTAACATCTAATCTAAATCTCACCTCTTTTAGTTTAAAACCATGTCACACTGAGCATTAGGAAAAGGTTCTTCAATTAGAGGGTTGTCAGGTACTGGAACAGGCTCCCCAGGGAAGCAGTCACAGCACCCAGCCTGTTAGGGTTTGAGGAGCATGTAGAAAACACTTTTAGTTACACAGTGTAGCTTTAGGTTGTTTTGTCAGGAGCAGGGAGTTCGGACTCTGTTCCTTAGGGGTCCCTGCCAACTTGAGTCACAGTGAATTTGCCAGCCAGTCTCAGGGATATTACATCCACATAACAGAGCCCAGAACATACAGCATGAATACAAGCTGAATTTATTATGTAGCTTTTACTTACATGCGACTTTAATAAAAGAGCCAAATCTTGAGCTATCTCTTAGAACACCTGAAAATGAGGATGAAATCAGATATTAAGATAAGATATATAACGTAAGATATCTGTAATCAGATATTAAGAATTAAGTTGACAAACCTCAACTGTAGTTGTTTGTAGTAGCAGGTTACTATTTTACACTTCATGTTAAAGAAAAATTAATAAAACCCTAATATCTGAATTCCCCATAAAATTTAAAAAATCCAAGATTTCTCTCTTTAATCATATTTAATCACAGGGTTATTAACACACTGAGAACATATTGTTTCATAATCAGTGAGATATTGCATTTGTCACACAACATAAACCACACATGAACTTGATTTTAAGTTCAGCTCCTTGTTTATGTTGAGGAACTGCAAATCATGTAGCTGCAGAGTCTGAACTTCTTTCAGTTACAGGTACATAAGACATTATATTCTCATAACTTTACTAACAGTAGAAAGATATTTCAACTGAGTGAACCAAAATGAAAATTAAGTATTTTTACTTTACCTTTTCTAATTAAGAAACTAGTACCAAGCATGCTCACTGCAGCCAAAGGAAAAGCTGTGAAGAAGAAAAAAAGGCTGCTTAAAACGCAATTTTCAATATTTTCAATCACATTTAAGAGATATGCAATAAAATGAGAGTTGCTATACCTTCCTAAGGTCATTTGTATAATATAAGGATACATAAAAAAAATTAACAAACTGTATATAAATTATCAAACATTGTCAATTCCAGTTTTTAAGACCTACATGAAATTATGTGGTACTAGTTAATGAGTCATCCTGCCTGCATTATACTTCATGCTCCCTAAAACACAAAAGCCACTGTCAGATTGAATAAAGTTCCCCAGCAAGACTCCAGGTCTAGCTACAACTGCTACAGCATCAAGGTGCAGAACTTTAAGCTAGAGAGGCTTACACAGTTCTTCACAACAGGAGGAAGCTATATAGAGGCCAGTGCCTCTAAAAATTGTTGATAATCAAAACTCTTGATATTTTAACATAAGAACTTTGGAAGAAGTTTAACTCTTATAGAGCTACACACCAGATTGATTAAAATTAGGTAACATCTTGTTCACCAGCGAATTAAAAAACAGGGCAGGCTTTATCTGTAGCTTACAGATCAAGTTATACAACCCGGGGTTAGGGTCAGGAATGCAGAGAAAACAACATTCTGGAAGACCATCACTGCTTATCACAACCAGCCTAACAGTTCACGTCAATTTTTATTACATTGAAAGTCTTTATGTGGCAAGAAGCATCTGGAGATTGCTAAAAACAAAATGAACACTTCTTTCAAGCAATGATAACTATTTTATGGGGAAGATTACTCTGCAACTATTCATAAAGACCACCACCCCTGTACAAAATAGAGGGACAATGAAGTAACAAACACAACAGAAGGCTAAAGTCATTACATTAAAGATTAAGATATGCCAAAATGAAATTTAATTTCATCAAAGTCTGAAAATGTAGATGTTACAAAAAGGATCAATGACTTCTAGGAGAGAAAGTTGTGCAACAGCGCTAGACGACTGAAGTGTTTTGATGCACAAAATTTGCTAATTAAGTTCATATTTGAAGACAAATTATATTTTTGGAGAGCAAAGTATTAAAGAATATTTTGCAAATTAACAGCTAATTCCCTCACATATTCTGACAGGTCTAAACTAAGTAAGGAGTCCAGCCAGCATCTCAGGGTAAATGCGACTGGATGTCACTTTCAAGAAGAAATATTGGCTCCCTGATTCAAAGCAAGATTACAGCAAAACTTCCAAATAGAGAATAAAACCTTCCAACCTATAAATAATAAAAATCTGGTACTTTTAGAGATTCCAGACCTAGATTTTCCAAAATTTACTGTTCTAGATTTTCTGAGATATAAAATGACAGCACAGATTTGAAACTAAATTATAAAACAAAACTAAACAAAACCAACAACAGCAACAAAACAAAACCAAACAAAAAAAAACCCCAACACAACAAGGGGAGGGAGGGTGTGTAGAGAAAAGTACGTTCAAAAATTATTTCAGAAGGCTTCAGTCTAACCCTTAGAAGTCTGAAATTACTTATCGACCTAACACAAACATTCCAGATATCAAAACCAGGGTATACTAGTATGTGAGCATATAAGTGACCCGAAATGGTAACTAAAAATTTTTAAAAATAGCTAAATAAAAATTGTATTAATACCTAAAAATTAATACGAATTATTCAACTGTAGGAAAAAAACCCCAACAAAACAAACTTAATAAATCAGAAAACATCAATGCTATGGGCAAAAAGTACTTTTTCTCCTTCCGGAACAAAATAAACCAGAGAAAATAATGGAAAGCTGATATATTGACAGCACATAAGTATGGTAATATAATGTACCCCAGTCAAAATTGTTTTATGGGAAAAACTTGTATCAATATGATTTGATTTTGTTAGCAAGATTAGAAGTGTGAAGGATAAAGTTGAAGGTTGTAGTGTGAATTTTAAGAGTGTAAGAATTTACACAATAATGTGATTACAAACTAGTAACCCCAGTAAAGCATATATTAAACTGAATTGTGAAATGACTAGTGGCAGAAGCTGTCAAGAGAAACTATGTCAAAACACAGATGGTTTGTAAGAATGAGTAAAATTTGCTACAGCTTGAAATTTGAATAAATGAACTGAAAATACACAAATTTATAGTAACTTCAGTGAATAACAAAAGCTGACACAATACAAAGTGAGGATTTCAGGGCAGCCACATATGCAGCCTCTTGCAAAGGGAACTTCAAGCAGTGTGCATTTAATACAGTGAATACAACAGTCTAGTATGTGTATGCAGAACAGGGAAACAAAGACAGGAGACCTAGAAAACAGTGATGGATTTAAGGCTCTCCCAGCGAGATAACAGCACAGTACAGAACCCCTGAAAGAAAAAATCTTACTGTTGTAGCTCCCTAAAGAGAAACAACTCAAGAAACTAACTTAGGGCTTTCAAGTAGTACCTACAAGTTGTTTCCTCAGTGACTATATAAAGATGCACAGGGCAATGAGCTACATTGCCAAGCAGCAGAACAGCTCAGGAACAAACAACTCTCCATCCTCTTTGTCTTTCAGAAATGAGATTATCAATAAACCATAACCAATCATCGCTGTACCACTAATGGACCTGCCGCTTTCACCTAAAAAAATTATACAGAAAATGGCTACTTTTTCTGCAAATATGCTGAAGATTTCTAAGTATTTCTGTAAAAGTGGATGAGGCAAAACAGAACTTTGAATCATTAATTCAAAATCACAATGCCTTAAGAGCTGTCCCTGAAAGTACTGGCTTCCATGAGAAATCAGAGCCCCAGTATGCTAAAATTAGCAAGTCAGCTGCTAAATTCTTCATCTGTCCTGGTTTTTGCCAAGCTACCTATCAGCATCAGAAGTAACCTACTAGTCTGTGATAAAACAGCAGGTAACAATCACATCAGAAGGCTTGTTCAAGTCTTGTGACCAGGTACACAAAAATCAAGCACGCCTTGAATCTTAGGGTTACAGAAACCATGCACAGACACAGCAATTTTCTCCAAAAGTTGAACAGAGTGACTACTTATATATTGTTCTCGTCACAATTCTCTATAAAGATGAAAAGCAATGGTTATAAGTGAAATTATTTTATTCTTGAATGTTAAAGATAACAATAAAAAACTGAAAATAAAAATGCAGAAATAACACAAAAAAGAGAACCCAGTAATATAAATGAGACTCATTAATTAGATCTATTTTCAGACTTTTAATAAGCACATTAACTTAAAATATTAAGAGATCTTTTTATAAGGCATGAAACTTAGAAATTATGTTGCACCTTTTACAAAACTGCTGTAAACTCTTAGTAAATACTACACGGACCAGCATTTGCTGGGAAGCAATTCCAGTACACGTGAAGCTTGTTAATGCACTGTCCTGCTACATTGACCCAGGCTCTCTGTAATGCCTCAGATAACAGCAAAAGCTAAGGGTGGAAGGAAAGCAACCAAGTTTACCAGCAAAATGAACTTACCTCTATATCGGAAACTCTCTTCAGCACATTCCTTGAGGAGTCTTCTTTCCTCCTCTGTTGGAACATAAGGCCTAGGTACTTCCCTCTTTCATCAAGGAAATAAATTAGAAAAGAATGGACAAAAGAACAGTTTGAGGGCATTTTTCAATTAAAAAACTTAATGTCTAACTTTCACACTTTGTAGTTTCTATACTTTCACCCAGCTATACTTAAGAAACCAATGCCTTTTGTCCATAAATGTCACTTGAAACAGATAATTTAAAAAAATACAATGCTTCTAAAAATGGCGTGAGAGAGCAGGAAGAAAAGCCTGCTTTGGCCCCTCCAACCAGCCTTCCAAACAGCTGACATCTGACAGATCATTAAGTGCCTTTTTAAAGTATTTCTCAGGGTTTCAAAGACTGTGTGTCGTTGGTTCACACGGATGTAGTTCAGCGAGAGCTGACCAGCTGTTTTGCCAGTGTGTGAGAGGTTTGCGCAGAGGTGCCTGACCCTATCCCGCCGTGAGAGCCGTGTCGCCGGGCAGGGCAGCACTGCCTGGCCAGGAGCAGCACAGCTGTGAGAAGGCCATCGGCACCAGGGGAACAGAGAATCACAGAATCAACTGGGTTGGAAAAGACTTCTGAAAAGTCATCTAAGGCTGAACACCACTTTGTCAAGCAGACAGTGGCACTAAGTGCTATGTCCAGTCTTCCCTGTAACACCGCTAGGGACGGTGACTCCAGAACCTCCCCGAGCATTCCATTCCAATATCTAATAACCCATCCTGTGAAGAAATTCCTCCTAGTGTCCACTCTAAACCTCCCCTGGTGGAGCTTAATACTATGCTCTCTTGTCCTATCGCTGGTTGCCTGGGAGAAGAGGCCGATCCCCACCTGGTCACTTGAAGCGTCCTTTCACGCAGTTGTAGACAGTGAAAAGGTCTCCCTGAGCTTCCTTTTTTCCAGGATAAACAACCCCAGCTCCCACAGCCACTCCTCATAAGACTTGTACTCCAGACCCCTCAGGAGCTCCGTTGCCCTTCTCTGGACATGCTCCCGCACTTCAGAGCCATTCCTAATTGAGGAGCCCAAATCTGAATGTAGTACTTGAGGTGTAGCCTCACCAGTGCCGAGTAGAGGGGGATGGTGACTTCCCTGGTCCTGCAGACCACACTACTCCTGAAACAGGCCTGGATGCCATTGGTACCTGAGCACATCGTCGGCTCACGGTCAGACATGAACACCTCCTTACCTCCTGCCAGGACCTCCCGCCCGGCCCCCCGAGAGGCCTCAAGGGCACCGGCCTCGCGTGGAGCTCAGGGCAGGGGCGGCCGAGCGGCTGACAGGAATCCCCTTTCCCTGGACCGAGCCGACCGCCTCGCCCCCCACATCGACGCCCCCAGCCCCACCAGGTTTCCCCGCGGCAGCGACGCCGAGCCAACGCAGTTACCTCGGCCGCGTCGCCGCCGGAGCCGGGTCCCTGCCCGGCCTCCATGGCCGCCGTGACCCGGAACTGCGCGCGGCGCCGCAGAGCGCAGTGCGCGTGCGCGCAGGCGCCGCTCCCGCAGGGCAGCCGGGCCGCGGTGGGGCTGGCTCGGCACAGCGGCACTGCCGGCTTTGAGGACGGGCTCGCGTTCCTGCTAAGGGGTAGCCAAAACCTTTTGTCTGTCCCTGCCTAGCTCCAGCTGTAGGTACGTTACCCACAGGTTTGTTAACCGCTTGCTAAAGATGCGTGGCCAGAATTTCCCAAAAGGAAAGGATCTCTGTTGCCTAAAAAAAAAGATTTTTCTGAATCAGGACTAAGCAAGGGCCTAGTGGGCAACTCTTGAGCTCGAAAGTGTTATAAATTTGGTGGTTAGGATTGTCTGGGAGTGGAAGACTAGGAAGTTGTGTGTTTGATTCTAGCTAATGCCGTGGAAATGGCAGCTTTAGAGGGTGCTTGCAGTTTATGAGAAATAAGGAAAAGTTGAGGGAAAAAAAATGTTTTTGATAGCGCAGTGTATGCCTTGGCATTTTCTTGTAAACAAGGAGTATTGTGGCTTGAGTTCATCATGTGCTGATATGCCCGTACTTGCCTGTGGAATGTACCACTCCCTTTAAGCCTTTCCTATAGCAAACCATTGTCTCTTTACCCTGGAATTTGGCTTAAATTGCTGCTTTCTGATGGCTGTACAAAAGAAAGTCCATGCCTGAAGATAGGAGAAGGAAGGTTTTTGTGATTGAAAGGTCAAAAATCGGTAGAGAACTATAAAAGGAACACTGTGAATATGTGAAGGGCTTAGGGCAAATGGATTAATGAAAGCTGTAGAGATTGGATTCTTGTAACAAGATGAGTGGATAGAACCAGAAACTATGTATAGTGGGGTTCTTTTATTCATACGTCTCATCATACAATAAATACATTTCTAATTTACATGCGATTGGAAGTAATTTGTATGATCAGGCAATGTTTATCTCTGCTTGTCACCTGGGCCCATGCTAATGAAACGTTCTCCGATACATTGCCATCCGTGGTGCACATTAGTAGTTGGAAGGCAAAAGATTTTGGCTTCATCAGTTCAAGACAGTTTTGTTTATGGGACTATAGCACATTTATTAAGACAACTTATTTCATGCTTTTTCCCACTTATCTTTCAGTACATTCTAGGCAAAGAATACAATAGCTTTTTAAAGCTTGAAGCTTTAAAGCTTTTGTGGGGTAGGACATGTTTATGAATTGCACCTCCTCTAAACGCAGAGCTTCAGTGGGGAGGAAATGGCAGTCAGTCTCCTTCATTGTAGAAAATAGTGGCTCTGAGCTGCTATTTTGCATTTCTATTGTTAAATTAATCGTTATCCATTCAGTTTTCTAACTTCACTGTCTTCAAGTCTCTTAGGCTTCTAATGGGAAAAAAAAATTAAAATCATGCAGCAAACTGGTGAGTTTACCATCCATTCAAAAATCTTACCTAGTACAGCCTGCTTGTGAGATACCTAAATGTTTCAGCTGTCTACATACATCCATTTGTTGGCTTAGAACTTCAGGTGTAGGGCCACATGCAGCATAGATGGTAGAGCATATCTACATCCTTGGCGCTTCATTCTCTGTACTCAAAACCTGGTTTTGGAGTTCATTCATTGAAAGAAATGCAAACAAGGACACCCTTTCTGACCCTCTGGCCTATTTTTACAGCTTCCTTTATACTCATGCTATCTTTCATGCAACTATGAGAACTTCAGTTTATGATCAGTGATGGCATCACCAAGTCCTTATGATAAACGTAAAACACTGTTCTCTTGCAAGGCTTAAGACTAGATATTTAACCCCTTTCTTAAATACTATTTTCTCTACTTTCTGCTTTAACAGGTGCCATTATACGATATGCCATTTTTTGTTTATTAATCTATGCACTAGAGTAATTTTTAGGAGAACTCTCAGGGATCTTAAACTGTTTGTTTTAACAACAGGCACAATGGTGGTTTGAAGCTTCAGCAGCTGTTTTATAATTGCTGATCTGTCTTGTTTTAAACACAAAAACGATAGATTATTTGTAATAGCATAAAGTTATATATTTTGGGCCATGTTAGAAGTCAAAATTATTTTTAGAATTATTACAACTCATGTATCTATGTCTCTAAACTTTTTATCTTTTATGACTTAGTGTCATGTAAGATTGAAGAATATATAAAAACTTGATAGTTAGCCTTTAGAAATTGCAAGTTATTTCTTGTGAAAGAGATGCCTTGAAGGAAAAATGAAAACTTTCAAATGATGAGATTCTCTTAAAACGAACTGATTACTTATGTTAACAAGTTGGAAGGTGTTAAAGTCACATGGTTTCTAATTACAGTACGTTGCAAAACAAAGTGGTGAATATTCAGAACTCTTGAAGATGGAGCTCAAAGAATTATTAGGGTGAGCTCTGTGCAGTCTGTCAAGTGGTTTAAAAGTCTATCTTTCTGATAAATTCTTTTTCATTCCCTTTTTAACAGTCAGTTACAGGTTTTATACGACTCCACTGCAAAATAAAGAGGTGGCCTAACAAATAAGTTTTACAATACTGTATAAGACATAACTAAAACCATTAGATATATGAAAGAGTTGGCGTAAATGCTGATCTAGTAAGAAAAGTCTCCAAAACAGGTACTGGAAGTGTATGTGCTCAAGCACATAGAACAATGTGAATGGTGATTTTTTTTCTGTTGTTTTTTTGCTTGGTGCTCTGGACAATACAGTAAAATACAACAGCTGAGAGGTTCTGGTGGCTGCAAAGAGTTAACAGGACTGTATTTGGAAAAATTTCTCCCTAATGAGGAAATAACAACACCTCCTACCAAAAAAAAAGAGCATTGTTGTAACTACTACAACTGGCAAACAAAGAATCAGTTATTTGCCTGAAGCATTATGGCACATCGGCAAGAACCAAGAGTGGGTGTCTTTGAGGAGCTGATAGTCAAAGCCTCAATTAGTAAGGACTTTACCCACATAGATAATGATTGCTATTAACTGGTACTGTAATGTATTTTGAAAAAGGCTTTATATGTTACCTAATCCTTAGAGCTATTTTGTAAAGCTGGCAGGTAAAGGAGCGTTTGGGTTCTGAAAGTGGTTGCACATCCTGTAAAGTTCAGGTGCTTAGGGTTAAACACCAGTGGTCTGATTTTCATTGATGGTGAGGTTCTGCTGTTCTTGTCGCAGTTACATGCATTTATTGGGAAGATCACTGAGCCCCTAACTCAGAATAACTTCAAAATCAGAAGCAACTTGTGACCTACTTTGCTTCCATCAATTGTCTGAAATGATGCACAACGCCAGTAGCAATGAATCCTGTTTTTCTTGTTAGGTGCTCTATCACCCACGTCTGGACTGTGGTACAATTGTTAAAATACAGTAAAAAGCATTCCACACAATTCTTAAATCGACAGGGAAGAGTTAACCTCAGCTACCAGGATACCTTTATTTTTTTCCTCTCCTACTTTACTTTCCTACTGGTTTCTGCAAGTTGAAGCACATCATATGTCTTAAGGGTATGCAGCACATGGGCATAAGTAGTTGAGCATGGAGGGGCTTTAATTCCAAATAAACTATAATCATACAAAGTGTGGTACAGAACTTTGAACTTCTAATAGAAATTGTTGCAACTGTTGTGCTGGTGCATTTGTTCTTTGTACTTTTCGCTCAGTTCTGGTTTTGTCGGAAATGCTTATTATAATACAGTACTTGCGTGACAAGCTTATGTTTAACAGTGGGAAAATTTTGACTTCAGGATTCTTTCTAATACTGTTTTGCAAATTTTGTGTTATTTTATCACACTTTATATGTATTTATTTTTCTTTCTTTCCCCCACCTCCTTTTTTTTTTTTTTTTTTTTTTTTTTTTTTTTGAATGCCTGGAAGCTTTGAGGCACTTTAACAGAAAATATAGTTACTTTCTAACTAGTTAAAATGTTAATGTTGGTATTGTTTCTATTAACCTTGGCTCCCAGATCTTTGCTTTGTTTAGAAATACATTGTTACTTCCAACCACCAGACCTGTTGTATTAGTGAAATCCTGGCCAGTCCCAGTGGCAGCTCAGTTTTCTAAGGATGATGTTGTGAATTATCTTATTACATGCCTCGCTGCTAGTGCGTTGCGATAAACCTTGCAGCTTGGCGCCTGTGGGAACTACATGAAATCAAAGCGAATATCCAATGGCCAGAGCAGTCCAAGTGCTTTATATGCCACTTAGGGGTGGCGGCAGCTTGCCCTGCCCCGCCCCGCAGGCTTCCTGAGAGCCAGGCTGCTTCTGCGGGGGAAGCCCGGCGGTTCGCGTTGGTAGAACAACGCGATTAATTCCTGGCAAAAAGGCGGTATCTCAGCATTTGTGCAGCTGGCCGAGACACAAATATTTGCCCTTATTCGCTTGGGGGAAGGGCGGATTTTCCGACCGCTTCCTACGGGCGAAAGGAGCCTGACGGCGCAGCGGGGCCTCATCGCCTCAGTAGGCAGGACACTTCCTTGACGTTTCCCAGCCACGCTGCTGCGTGCCCAGAAAGCCGTTTGATTCTCGGCTACCTTGATGATACCAGCCTTCTTAACTGCAGCGATCGGTCCTGCTGTCTCCGGGACGCGGAGGCTTCCTGGGGCCGCCCTCTCCGGCGGGCTGGCCCGGTGCGGGGCTGCGTGGAGCCGCCGAGGGTTGGGGCGCTGCCCTGGCGGGAACCGGGCGACTCGAGGGGGGCGGCGGCCGGTCCTGGCCCCGGAGCCCTCGGCCGCCGCCCCGGCCTATCACAGCCAGGGGAAGCGGGCGGGCACAGCCAATCGGGGGCTCGGCTCGCCCCTTGGTGCCTCGCGATTGGCCAAAGCTTGTAGGGGCGGTGCCTCGGGGGCGGGCCGGACGCTCCGAGCCAACGGGGAGGGGNGCGCCGCGCCGGGACGTCGAGGTGCCGGAGGGGAGAGGCGGCGTCGGGATAAAGCCGGCGGGGGATGCCGGTGGCGCGCGTCGCTCACCGGCTCCCACAAGGGTCGCTCTGAAGTGTGGGGGGAACATCAGCCGCGCTGAAGTAGGCGGCGGAGCCTGGGGCTGCGGCAGCTTCCACCGGCGGGGGGGGGGGGGCGGCGGGGGGGCCGGGAGCCGGGC